>JASCZW010010508.1:0-36363 GCA_034211315.2 Aedes japonicus | reverse complement strand
CGACCTACAGCACGCCTCAAACTGGGATGATCTACGTCATCCAAACTGTCCTTGAGCTCAGAACCTAAGATCTAGATTTGTTACAGTAGGGTTTTGGGGTATACCAAGGGACAATATTTATTTAACGATATTAATTGAATAGTTTGGACGGCTAACATGCGTAATTCGATAATCTTGGGATATTCTAGGTCATATAAACTGTTATGTTCAAAATATAAGATCTACAGTTGTATTTTTTTTAATTTTGCGAAATGCAAAGTTGCAATAAATATTCAAGCATATTCTATTAATATTCTTAGAGGTCAACAAACATTATAACATAATATGACATGTTCTACGTCATTCAAACTTTCCTTGATATCAGAACATAAGACCTAAAGTTGTAACAAAAGCTTTCTTATTACATTGTACAAGTATTTAAATAGGAATTGCTAAGACCATGTGCTTTCTGTTGGATTTTTGTTTCTGAATTACTATGCAAAAAGTTTTCGAAATACCATACATGTATTCGCTGAACATAAGTCTAGTGTGCAGTGCTATTTATGCCATTGACCCTTGAGTTAAGTCTATTCATTTGCAGATATGAAGCTTTAGAAGTTGAACTCAAAATATAGTACATGGTGAATTTTTGATCCCTGTTTATACATACAACTTTGTCGAACAAACCAAATATCTACGCTTCATTCATCTTCTGATAACACGGCGAATCGAAAATGGATGGAATGCCTTTAATGCCATAGATATTAGCAAAACGGCAATGCTTTGTTCGACAAGGATGTAGAAAATTATAGTCAAGCACAACAATATCATGATGCCTCACATTCTGATGTTCAGCTTCTGAAATGAGCTATCCGCTAATGAATGGACTGGAGTAGAAAATTGACGGCATCAATCCAAGGCATAAATATCAGATATAAAGTGTTAACCATCAAGAAGACCCGACGAATATGATTGGATACATACCGTAATTTTGTATAGTTCAAAAAGCTACAGACACAACTGAAAATTTTGAGTTTTGTACTACAGGACAGTTCAAATGACAGAATATATCCCAGAATGCTCTCATAATGTCTTTTGGTCTTCCAGTACGTTCATTTAATATGGCTGAATTCATATTGTAACTTTGTATAGCGGATAAAGCTACTGTCACAACAGTAGATCTGAAGCTCAGAACTCCAGGACACTTTGGATGACATAGAATATCCTAAGATTATCTGGTAATGTATGTTGGTCTTCCAAGACATGCATTGAACATGATTGAATTCATATTGTAACATTGTATAGTGGATAAAGCTACTGTTACCACAGTAGATCGTAAGTTCTGAACTCCAGGACACTTTGGATAACAATATTCCAAGATTATCTCATAATGTCTGTTAGTCTTCCATGACGTTAATTGAACATGGTTGAATACATATTATAACATTGTATAGCGGATAAAGCTACTGTTACAGCAGTAGATCTTGTTCTGATCTCTAGGACACTTTGGATCACTTAGAATATCCCAAAATTATCTCATTAGCCCGTTATTTGTTTTATGTTGTCATTAGAGTTACCGTTTCTGCGTTAGCGTGGTCCGAAAAATTTACTTATTTTAAAAATACATGTTTAAAAAAACTTATAACCCATGAGCCGATTTCAACAACCAAAAACGCAAATAAAACGCCAAAATCCGCATTATGATAGCATGGATTATTTTTTTATTGTTTTCGTAGTCTCGTGACCAAAGAGTTTCCTCGATTTTATACTTTTTCTTAGAAATATAGGCCTTTTTCAATAACGTATCCAAAAATTGGTGAAACATGTATGTTAGTTCTTGAGCTACACTTTAAAAACAATCTATTTATATGTTCTTATATTTATCATATATATTTATATACTTATTAAATGTAAACATACATGATGCCATGCTAAGGTCTTGTTAGACTAAACCAAAATTATTAACGAACCAATATACATTTCTGTCATTTCAGGATCAACTGATTTAAAAACATATATAGTAGATACGGATGTCTTATTACTTTTCTCATATATGAATATAAAAAATAATTATACAAACAATTAATGCTTATCTAGGGAACTGGGACGAACCATCACCCGATTGAAGCACTCTGGATGGGAAGAGAAGGAATGCAATCTCCTAATTACAAATTGACCAATCTTGTTGAAGGAGATTCGATTTCCTGTGTATACGTATAAGTGATGTTGTGTACCGAGCCACGCAATCCGTTTGTGGCCCTTGATATAAAGGCATGTTGAGGATAATCAGTTGTTATTAAAGCTTGATCAAGTCAAACAGACAGGAGAGACCATTGCTGTCAGACATAGCTGCCGTGCTACGATGGGTGATAGCCTTTGTCATACATATTTTTTTGGAAAATTCTGTTTTTAGTTTTTGCTGACTATTCTACCATGTGTTTCCATTATTAAACGTAACTTGCCAACCATGCGTCTCCATAAATTATTCTTATCAGTTCATTTGAATTTTTGAAAGCTAAGGATGGGCCAGGGAACCTCACTCGAGAATTGGAAATTTTCCTAAAAATCGATAGAAAATTTAAAACTTTCCACTTTTCAGATAACCCGGACCGATTAACTTGCAAACATTACATTACGGTTTTTACTGATGCCTGAATTCGACATGGAGTTTGCATAAAGGCCAATGTCGCAAACGTAAACAATGGCTTCTACCGCAAATTTATTGAAAATGCAAACTCGCTCAATTAAACTATCACTTCTATTGTAAAGGGGAACTCCTCTTCTGTACAATCATCGTGGTAATTCACTATGATTAAGTTAGCATTCTCGAGAAATTTGCGGAAGAAGCCGTTGTTTACGTTTGTGACATTGACTACTATGAAAACTCCATGTCGAATTGATTTCGACAGTTCTCAACAATCTATTCAAAACGTCGTATCTGATTTTCTAAATACAATTAAAACAAATGATGTAAAATACTTGAAACCCAAAGCATTTTCACGCAATCTAGGGCCACCGCCTCAAAGAGTAAAATTTCTTAACAGGATGGTAATGCTAGGTTCCATGGGGAGCTGAGAGTTTTGAAAAGTTTACGTTTGAATCTTTGTTTACAAAATCAGACACGTCGTTTTGAGTAAGTATCGTGAAATGTTGCTACACACACACAAACACTGTTTAGCCAGAGCAATACTCATACGCATACATACGCATGAAGCGATAAAAATGCACCAACACATATGTAGATGGCTTCATTTCAATCATGCACTCATACATATGCATACCTGAAAGAAAAACGATATTTTTTATGGCACGTTCTTTTGGAGGTTGTTGTCTACGCTGCGGCAAATTTTGATTGATGGACAGCGATCAATTGTTGTATTACGGCATTCATAATACAACAGTTGTGAGTCTTTCAATCACCAGTGCATCAAAAACTGCCAACGACTATTTTGGGTGTAGACTTTCAAAACTTTTGCTAACTTCAAAATCAAAACTTACCCCATAGAATTTGTAAAACAGAATACACCGTATTCAAACACATTTCCAATATATGCCTCGTACTAATTCCTACAAACTAATCCCGTGCAAAAAGTCGATATTATTACATGAACTAATTTATCATACCCTTATCTTGAATTTCCATTCTTATGAATTGCTGTATATTGTGTGATAATATTACGGAAGACTATTCTTTAAACCGTCGTGTTTGAATTCCACAAGAACAGTGGCGCCACCTTAACCTCAATCTACCTGATCACTAATTCTGAAAACAGTAGCAGACACCAAGATATTACTAAACTAGGCATTTAATCAGAGTTTGAAAGTTAGTGCATAGTTGGACGATATGATAAGTAAAACCGAATGACTTAGACACCAACCTTACCTGGCTGGCAGTGAACGTTAAAAGCAGTTTTTCCTTCAGATTTCGGTAGATTGTGAGGTTGTTCAGTAAATTGAAATGTATAAATGTTAGTTTTGTAAAATTTCAATAGATTTAACAAATTTTTTCAGGATTTCTGAAATCAAGATTTTGATGAAATGAAAAAGCTATCGCTGAAAACGAAGGAAAACGTGCTCCAACGCGAACCAAGGAACTCTACACTTTAACAATTTACAACATTTCATCCGAATGAAGATCATGTATAATAAATATGAATGCTTGTAGTATTTTTCATTGACATAAATATATACACTATTATTCAAATAATTCATAGAAATGGGAGGGACCATCAGGGCACCCGATTGAAGCACTCTGGATGGGGAGAGTGGGAATGCCAACTCCCCATTACTAACAGTTTGTGAATAGAGGGCGGGCTATTGGCCCTTTATACAATGGCATGATTAGGATACTCAGTAGTTGTTAAAGCTTCATCAAGTCTAACAGCGAGTAGAGCCCATTGCTGTCGGACTTATTTTCCGTGCTACGATGGGTGGTAGTTCATATCATACATCATACATCAAATTTCGGTAGATTGTGAGGTTGTTTTTCAAAATGCATACGATAAACTACTGCTATATAAACTTGTGTTCGTTCATTTTCGGATTTTTTATTATTATTTTTCAGGTTTTTGATCTAGTACATTGTTCGAATGACCTATATTGAGTTATTTTTGAATGGATGAATAAAAACTTCAACAGACAGCCTTGTACGAACTGATGCTTTCGCTTCAAGAGAGCTGAAATACTGCAACTCGCGTTTCCACCAATCGATCGACATAAGCTTCTATAATTATGCATAACTGTGCCTGTTCCAATGCAACAGGAAAATCAATATTTGCTTCACATGCCAACGGCACCTCGAGTATTTCCCTGTTCGGTCTTCGAAATTTACCGTTACTGACCCCTCCGACTGAAACCCCCGACGCGAGAGAAATCTTTCATTTAGCAAGAAGCTATGCTTTCATGTTTTGTGATAGCCGTCTTGCCACTGCCATCATTATGCTCTACAGCATATGCCCACGATGAGGATCGAACTATGATTATGCCTCCGTAGAGGATATTGCTTTTAATTAAAAGAACATGGGTCTCGCTAGCATGGCCTTGTTTTACATCTTCTGGAACGACCGTTCGTCCTGCTCTCCATTTACACATCCATCAAAGAGCACCGAACATGAAGGAATTCCAGCAAGTAATCTCCCGTTCTTTGTTCTACCGATTCCACAGGGTTTCGTTTTGCATGCATTCTCCAGTAATTAGTCCAGCAGCCAGTCGGTCTTCCCCAATGTATAATTTGTGGATTTATGAAATGGTTCGAAATTGCGGCAGAAACTGACCATCAATACCGGGCTCACAATCAGATTCGGCGTCGAAATATGCCACATCGATGGGTTCGACAATTGCCGTAGCCAATCGAACACCATTCACCATCCGCCGTATCCGGAGACGGTGGCCTAGGTGTTTGTCTCTGGGGATGGGGCCGGGGCTATTACTTCCGGTTGATGCTTTCGGATTTCCACGCGAGGGCGAAAACGACGACGACGACGAACTGGCACCGATATGGTGTTTGTTTTGGCCATAATCATAATCGTTAGCGTTAATCTTGGCCTAATGATGTCTGTTTCCATAACAATCACGCTTTGAATTAGCGCGTTGAGCTGGTCTCCTTGTGTCGCAGTATGTGGCAGGATGTATAAGTCAAGTTGATTTAGGAATTCTGGGCGGCGTTGTTCATTGGGTTTGGTGGAGATCGATGGCAATTATTGAAGCGTGATATGGTTCTGGGTTTGATTGGAGGGAAACTGGATTGGATAGGCGAGAATTGTATTGATTATGATTTGAACTGACCATGAAAACTACGCAGACATAAATTATGAATTTTAACAGGCGCATACATTTTACCCTTACAGAGCCAAAGGTAGTGTGAACTAAAGAAATGTTTGCATTCTTTCCTACAACAGACTTACTTAAGATATTATCTCGCTTAAATTTACATGAATCCTGCATTGGGATTTTTTGAATCGGGTCTCCAGATTCCGTCAAAGCTTATCTTAATATTCCGTCAGTTTTTGTCTCAATACCAAAGCGAATACCGTCTCGAAATTACTTCCAATCTTTTTCGAATATCAAAACCTCAAAGGATATCTAACTTTTTACTGGAATTGAACTTTGAATATTGCCTTATTTTTGCCAATGTTTGGGGTATAAACCACTGCGACCAGCAATTTAATCTTTTATAGTATATCCCATATCCTTTGGTCGATGCTTGTTGAGTTACTGCATCACTTATGAGAAATGATTAAGTATTCGGTGTTGTTACATTAAGGAGTGACAGCACTCTTTAAAGGCGCCCCCCTTTACCAGTTAAAACTGGATTCTTTGCAAAGAAAACAAACAATGACTGCGATACTGACCATGCATCAGAACCCTAGACCTTATCATTTCAAGCTATAGAGCAACAAATCTAGAAAATTAGAATTCAAGTAAAGGGTGTCCACGATGAAATTGCCACTCACAAAATTGATTCGCAAAATTCGAGTTTTCATCCGATTGCCATCAAATTTTCAGGGATTGAGAAATAACTATTAAACTTTATTTTACCATTTTACTCGTATTTTATTTACAGTCCATACGCAAATGCCCGCACCTTGGCCTTAACCCCGGCCATAAGATTCTGCACAACCTGTGAATCAACCGTTTTTTGCATGTAAACCCATACTTTCTTCAGTTCCTCGACTGTCTTTACTACCTTAGGTCGTTTAAGAAGGTGCTGCTTCATAATCGCCCAGTACTTCTCGATGGGGCGGAGCTCCGGAGTGTAGGGAGGGTTGAACATTTTCGGCGCGAAATTGACCTTATTGTCCGCATACCACTTCAGCACGTCCTTGGAGTAGTGGCATGAGGCCAAATCCGGCCATAAGATTGTTGGGGCGTTGTGGGCCTTCAGGAGAGGAAGCAGCCGCTTCTGGAGGCACTCTTTTATGTACACCTGTCCGTTCATCGTGTCCTGGGTCCGCTTCCCGCACGTGCAGATGGCTTGCCAAACCAGGAATTTCTTCCTGGCCGTGAAAAACAGGTTGCCGGGGATCTGTTTGAAGTCAGCCTTCACATATGTTTCGTCGTCCATGATGCTAGCATTCTACTTTCGTCAGCATGTTGAGGTACAACTTCCTGGCACGGGTTTTGGTGGACTTGTTCTGCTTCTCGTCGCGATAAGGGGCCTTCTGTACCTTGAACGTTCGAAGCCCAGCCTTAGTTTTGGCCTTCTGGACAAAACTTCGGCATAGATTGCAGTTTCTTAGCCACATCCCGAACGGAGGCGTTCGGATTTCGGTTGAAGGCCCCAACTACGCGGTTGTGATTTTTGGTGTTGTACGGAATACTTTTCCTTCACTTCTGGGCTTCCGATCGGTGGTCAACCGTTCCTCGAACCACTTAATCACTCGCGACACCGTGGAATTCGCGATTCCCAACGTTTTAGCGATGGAACGATGCGAGAGATCCTTGTTCTCGTGATGAATGCGCAAGATTTTATCACGCACGAGCTGTTCTTTCGACTCCATTTCCGCGAGTTTTGATCACAGGACTTTAAAACTTGCAGGATGTAAATAATGCACTATGAACTAAATCCACCCAAATTTTCATTAAATTCTACCCAACGGTTAAAAAGTTAGAGCAATTTCATAGTGTTAAAAAGTTAGAGCAATTTCATAGTGTGTCAATTTCATCGTGGACACCCTTTAAATGAAGACTAACCATGTTTTACTTATTTCAATCTCATCCTCGATGGTTCAATCCGAGTAACGTCACTTTTTGCAAAACATAAAATGTAACAAGGACTAAGATATGTTTGTTTCTAAATTTCCCCCAATGCCAAATTAATTCAAAACTAGTCGCGGGAACGCCTAAACTGCTGTCTTAGATGTACTTCGAATCTGGTATCGAATTTGCTTCGAGTTTCACTTAACGATTATTATTTTGTCTCGAGATTGTCATTCAATCAATTTCAGAGTATCTTGTCGTGAAATTTCTTCGAAACCTAAACGAATTCCTTTGGAGTCCGCTTGGAATTCCTTTAAAGCCATCTCTTATTTTTCATGAACACAAGATTTCTAGTAGATTCCGAAACAGGATTTCTTCAAATTTGACGTCAAGTTTGATTGAAATCGTGGTTCAGGATTTTGTGAGCTTTTGTGAGTGACGCAAGAAGGATACCCGACACAGCTCCGACTAGCAGAACGAAGTGACCCCAAAAACTGAATGAATACAAACAGAGTTGATTAAACTTATCATATTTTCATAAATTTCGTGTATGTGGAGTTCCACCTTCCATACATTTTCTTAGAACTATTACTCACTGTCTCATTCTTATCCGTGTGGGCCCCAGTCTTGCACGTCGTACACTTGCTGCACATCGATACTGGGTCCTATGAACCGGTTGTCGTATCTCGTTTCGGCATCGCAGTGCCGTACCCCATGCCCGGGACAAAAGATCGTCACCGAATTCACAGACATTCGGAAGGCATTCGGTCAATCTACGCGGATGTCCTGCGTAGCAATCACGATCTGCAATCGAACTGTCTCCTCCGATGACGACCGGTCTTCTTCCGAAGAGCTTTTCAGTCAGTGCATCCAACATCTGGTGGAACTGCTCCATGGTCTACCATAGCAGCTGCGTACTTCCTGACTGGGGAATCTACCCATCACCTGTATCGCAGCCATCGCCGCTCTATCTGCTACCCAGTTTCCGTTATCGGGAGTAATACGATACGGCCCCTCAATGATTGCGACGTCACACTTTGTTTCTGTTGTTGACTGCCCCAACAGTTGCTGTGCTATGTCGCAATGATTGAGGTTTATTTGGGTTACCTCTATTACTGCCGACTTGCTATTATTTATTTATTTACATGGCATAACGTCACAATGCTATAATATAGCCTGATACATAATATCCCTCCTTAATGCCCGATTCGTGGCTGCTCCTCTCTAGTCTCTTAGGCACCTTGTCTTGCACCTGGTCTGACCATCTTGCTCGTTTCACCTCACGTCGTCTTGTACCAATCGGATTCCCGTCGAACGCCATTTTTGCAGGATAGTTGCCCGGCATTCTCGCAACATATCCTGCCCAGCGATCCTTCCAGCTTTTGTCACCTTATGAATACTGGGTGCACTAGCGAGTTGCGTGAGCTCATGGTTCATCCTTCGCCTCCATAGTCCGTCCTCCTGTACTCCACCAAAGATGGTTCTTAACACCCGTCACTCAAAAACTCCGAGTGTTCGCAGGTCGTCTTCAAGCATTGTCCACGTATCATGCCTGTAGAGAACAACCGGTCTTATTAGCGTTTTGTACAAGATGCACTTCGTACGGGAGCTAAGTCTGTTTGACCGTAGTTGCTTGTGGGCACGACTTCCACTGATAATCCGCCTCCGGATCTCACGGCTGTTATCATTGTCTGCAGTTACCAGTGAGCCGAGATGGACAAATTCATCGACTAAATACCTCGAACTCATCGCCGTCGATCGTTAAACTGCTGCCCAGTCGGGTCCTGTCGTGCTCGGTTCCACCTGCCAGCATGTACTTCGTTTTGGACGCATTTATCTTCAAGCCAATCTTCTCTGTTCCACGCTTTAGTCTGGTGTACTGCTCTGCCACCGCCTCAAATGTTCTGCCGACAATATCCACGTTATCGGCAAAGCAGATAAATTGACCGGATCTGTTGAAAATCGTGTCTCGCATGTTAAACGCCGCTCGTCGCATAACACCTTCAAGAGCAATGTTGAACAGGAGGCAAGAAAGACCATCACCTTGACGAAGCCCTCTACGGGATTCGAATGAACCAGATAATCCACCGGATATCCTAACACAGTACTAGGTTCCATCCATCGTAGCCTTGATAAGTCGGGTCAGCTTCCCCGGAAAGCTGTTCTCATCCATGATGTTCCATAGCTCATATCGGTTAATTATATCATATGCGGCTGCCTAGGTCCATGCCGATTGTTCTGGCTCGAATTTCTGCCTTGTGTATTATTTGTTGTAATTGCTTTTTAATGGTGTTGGCTCGCAAGGCCCACAACCAACCCCACTATCTCGCAGGAGGACTATCGTGATGCTGCTGTTTAACAGTCCCAAGCACCTCCATGTATTTAGAGTCCTGAGCGCACTAACAAGACGGTGACTCTGCTGCTCCTAACATGGAGAACAGACGCTCAAATGGGTGAAGGCTTGGACTTTTACCCTTATTTTTAAAAGTCGGGGTGGCTCGCTTTTGTCAGGGCTGCTTTCGGGTATTTGTGGGTTTTGGAAGAAACTCAACAGAGTCCAACAACTGCTTAGTCCCCCCACATCCTAAACAGTCCCCGCCGCTCGTTCGGGGCTACTTATTTGTGTATTTAATAGCTGTCCATAATATTTGATGGAACCCCACCATCCACGACCCGTGGACCCGCCGGGTTGCTTGCAGTTCAGCCCCGTAGAGTCTTCACCCACTCTAAACTTAAAGCATTGCGCCAGTTCCTTTGGAACTCGAGGGACAACTCTCAGTGACCACCCAACTTTTATTCGACCCGACTCCAACAGCTTGTTGTCTGTAGCTGTCGGCAGCCGTATCTCCGCCGTCTGTGTGCCACCGTACGCCTTCCTTAACCGGATTGTCATTGGTGCATCTCCAGCTCGTCTTCTGTTGTGATCTCGTCAAGATCCCTGCCTGTACTCGATCACATTCTCCTGTGAGAGAGCTTTCACTATCGACTGCTCACCGAAAGAGACTTTTCGACGAGCGTCTTCAAGGCTGTACTCTTGATGGCAGGATCCTTCTTCAGCTCGAAAAGCACCTTCTCGCCTAGGTCCTTCAACTCCGGATCAGTTCTCACTTTTCGGAGGAGTTCAGCGTACGACGTTTCACTTTTTACCTCAACAATTAGTGCGTCGCCCTTACTTCGCTCCCGACGAGACCTAGTCATCTTCTTCTTCTTCTTTCCTGAAGTTTTCACTTGCTGCTGGTTTTTCTTCTTTTTGTCTTTGTGGTTGCCGACAGTGCGCCATTCACTGCCTTCACGAGTTTTTGAGTTCCTCCTCAACTCCTGGTATGTCCCTGTGCCTTTTCTCTGAGCGTTGATTCTGGGGTTCCCTTTACGTCTGCATCAACCGTTGCCTTCTCCGTTGTCGTTTTGGCTGTCCTCAAGAACCATAATAACCCGACTACCAGCCCTGCGCGTCAAGTCCAATCCGTTAATCCATGTAGTATCCTTAGTCGATGCTGTAATTTAGGATCTCACTGGCTTTGATCCTAATGTGGTTGGCACTCCTGGGTGGGGTGGGCGCTGGGGAACCCGAGCTCCCACCACGTTAACTCGCAGAGGGGGGGGGGGTCGTTGAGCCCCTGGACCCGTCCTTGCAATCCCTGCTGCCCCCTGCGTTAGTGTGTGTGTGTGTGTGTGTGTGTGTGTGTGTGTGTGTGTGTGTGTGTGTGTGTGTGTGTGTGTGTGTGTGTGTGTGTGTGTGTGTGTGTGTGTGTGTACTTCTTTGCTCATTTCTGCTTTTTTTTTGCGGTTGTCACTCGGTTAGTGCAGGGTTGTAGCAAACTGTACTTGCTTACACGGTAAGTACTATCCGCTCACAATCGGGGCAATATTTTGCTAAACAAAAGGTATTACTTATATCATTCATTTTCAATGCATAACAAGGATTTTCCAAATCTCTCTACAATCTGCGAAATCTATTTCCTTATAACATCGAATATCGACTCGGAAACTTTACCTTACCTTACCAATCAGATCAAGGACGTTGTGGCGTCTTGTGTATACAGAAGTTGTCTCCATTGCATTCGGTCCATGGCTGTACTTCCGCAGAGAGTCCGCAAGTGCCTTCTATTTGATCGATTCCGCTTGATTCAGCTCGATCGTCTTCCATCTGCACTCCACCGTAGATCGTACGCAGCACCTTCCGTTCATCAAGACATCAAGGACGCGTTGATCCTTCTTTAGCAACGTCCATATTTCGGGGTTATAGAGAACTACCGGTCTTATTATTGTCTTGTAGATGGTCAACTTTGTAGTTCGACGAACTTTGTACGATCTTAGCGTCTTTTGGAGTCCAAAGTAGGCACGATTGCCAGCCATAATGCGTCTTTGTATTTCTCTGCCGGTGTCGTTATCGGCGGTCACCAATGAGCCCAGATACACGAATTCGTCTACTACCTCGATTTTATCACCGTCGATCTGAACTCGCGGTAGAAGGCTAACTGTCTTCTCGTGAGCCTCTTCCCTTCATGTATTTTGTTTTCAACGCATTAATAGCAAGCACAATCCTACCAGACCTACAGCCATAGGTCTGATGTACTTGTTTGTACGTGGGCTTGGAAACCTGTTCCACTTATATCTTTGATGCAGATTTGAAGCAACCATGCATCAGAATCAAATTCATCCCGAAACATAATTCAAAGCAATCCCAAAGCAAAACTCCTAGCCAATCCGAGACATTCTTGTTTCGGCATTTATTTGCATCTAGTACAGTGATTTACACGAATCCTGTTTGGGAACTCCTCCGAATCCCGTCTCAAAAATTGTTTAATTGCCTACATTATTTCTTCAACGAGTTCATTCTAAATGTAGTTTCATGGTTGCCTCTAGTTATCATTCAGCCAAAGCAGCACATTTATGTCATAATTGTTGCAGAAACTTGATAAGGACTTGATTGAGTTATATTGCAGTTTGATTGACTGATTTGCAACAAGTGTGTTACTAAGAAGATTACTACAAATTCCGAAACAAGATTGCTTCGAATCTCGTGTACAGTTTGATTCTAATATCTGTTCAAATTATGTTCCGTAGATTTCTAGAATCCGATTCGATCAATTCGAAGTAATCTAAGGTCAGAACAGTGTTTGCCCATTTCGTATATCACCGGATGGTTTACATGCTTTTGGTTCCTGAATGATAATAGATAAATCCTTCACTCCTGTGTGACTTGTCTAAAGCGTTTCCAGGCTAAATGACCTGGATTTTTGAAAAAAAAATTTCAATATTTTTGGATTTGATTGAAACTTTGCATACGCGTTAAGCTTTGGAGACACTAACATAGATTTTTGGACTCAAGAGTCAGCTTTAAAAAGGGCGTGAGCATTTTGATTAGCACTTCAATTTATAATTTGTAGCTCGAAAACCTTTGGTTGTACAAACAAACTGTCTAAGAACAAGTTGTGAACCTGTGTGTGAAGGTTGTGAAAAAATAAACACTGAAAAAAAAATTGAAAATCAACATTAAAATTTAAATATCTCAAAAAACGATTTTCTAATTTTTTTTTATTATTTGACTAAGAACAAAAAATTTTTTACGCAAATTTAAGTGAAGATTTCAGGATGGAAAAATGTTAGGGAAAAAAGCTTCTAGAACATCAACTTTTGTTGTATTTCTCAAAATTTTAATATTTACGTTTATTTGATTATTTCTCAAAATTTTAATAAATACGTTTATTTGATTATATAATCTGATTTTTAAAGTATTTTAACATATTTAAGCTGCTGATGATGACCATTGTAAGAGCATCCGTTCTCGAGATATATGCGGTTTAATTTTATCATACTCGTATAATTTTAGAAAATACGACCTTTTCATAAGTTCTTCTTGATTCTCCAACAACAAGAGTTGGTCTCTGTTTACATTTACTACGAATCATCGCACAAAAGGGGAGAAGAAGAACTTTTTTCGCTTGCCTTCAGTGATAAATACGTTGTCAAAGTAGATTCTGCTGCTGAACGTTCTGTATTAGGATCATTTGTGTTCATCTGTATTCCGTTTTAGTTATATATCGGATCAGTTGGGCTTCTTGAAGCTGTTGTGGTATTCTGTTGAGTACACTAAGGTCTTTTTAACACGGCTTGTTTTCGGCGATAACTCCAGAACGCATCAACTTATCGACCTAATTCAAATTTTACGTTTTGGGCAAGGAGTAACCATATGGCAGTTTTTCAAAAAATTCACAATTTTTGGTTTAAACACTCAAAATTTGAAAAACTGACAATTGCAAAGAAAATTGAAGCAATTTAAAATGTTTATGCATGTGAATTTATCAACTCAATTCAGTTCTTTTTCTACACTGTTTTATAGTAAAAGTGGAACGAATCCCCCGTGTCGAAAAATAAAACCTTTATGTATACTGATTGGTTCATATTCAGTTGATGTAAATGAACGTGAGCTCATTGGTTCAGCAGCCAGGGAGGCCAGATATTTTTTTCAAATGTCTTTCATAAAAATTTGAAATGTCTGGGAATGTCTATAAAAGTCTGTAATTTTATTTTTACAAAACTTCTTTCAACAAAAAGACGTAATAAGAGAGCGAGTTATGCCCTTTTCTCTATATTGTGATTATGTAAACATGTATGCATCTATTTCTTGGATTATATGCAACTTTACACTACACAGAAAAAAAAAATTATTTTTAACAAGCGCGTAAAATTTCCGCTCGTTTAATTCCAAGCCAAAGGAGGCGTAAACAACGCAATTGGTTGTGGTCCTTGATGCGCCATACAACAATGTTTGCAATCTTCCATACAACAGGCTAGATTCAGGCGTTATCTGGCTTAAATTTACATAAAATATCCCATTATTTCCTGCCAAGTTTAGCATTCCCTTTATGTGCATTAGAAACGCAGAAAATTCAATGTTTCTTTTTATCTGTGTATTATTTCATATTTTTAAAGTGACACTGAAGCATAGATGACACAATTTTTTAGAGAATTCTTCAAATCTTGTTTTGGAATTCCTCTAAATTCTGGCTGAAATGTGTTTGCATCCTATCTCGAATTCAAAGGTGTCCCATCGAAATCGTTTTCAATCTTTTAACGAATTTTCTTCGAATGGAGTATCAAAATTGTTGCTTATAAAGATTCATGATTACTAAAAACAGAACTATTCCGAATCTCATTTCTAGTTTGATTGTAATGTCGGTGAGATAATTTTCCAAATATCTGCATATGAAAGTTTTGGAACTCTGAAGTTGCTTCGAATGCATTATCAATGCATTATCTCAAGTAACACAAAACTATCAAAATTGGTTGCAAGAACTTGAATGTGACTTAATTGAGTCATTTGAAAGTTATTTTAACCGCTTTGCAACAAGTGCGCTGCTAGGGATTGTTTCGAATTTCAAAATTTGCAAACTCTGTTTCTTACTTGTTAAAATGGTTGATTGGTTACTATCTGGTGGCCACGCGAATTGAAGTGTTGCTTTTTTGCCCACGACCACTGTTGCATCTAAATGCTCTTTACTAAGCGATAGAGAGTCCCGAGCAGAGGCAACTAATTTTCATTCGAAAGAGAATGCCCCAAGCAGATTGCTCGACGGACCAACATGCATTTCAACATCCAACGATCCGACCATAAAGTTCTTCGCCAACCCTCGGAACATTGGAACAACAACCCACACAGCGACATTCCGCAACCAGTCAATTTACGAGCAATTTGCCTGTCTGATGTGGTATCCTCGCGGTTTTCCTGCCAACTCCAGCTCAACTCCGGCCCATTATCAGAGTGCCGTCATCGTCATCGTCATCGAAAAGGCTTGCGGCGCCACATTCCCGTCTCGAGTCCCGCAATCAATCACACCGTCATCGTCGATGAATGCAATGTCGCTCGCAGGGACACGGTCGTGCAGGGAATTATTTGGCATTAGATTCAAATGTTAACTGTAAGACTGTGTCTTTGAGGACGATCCCAGAGGCAACCGTAGTGAGGAAGTTAATTAAAAGCTTCGGATTGATGCGGCGGCAGGCGAAAGTTAGATTTTCTTCTCGCTAATTTACGACCCTTTTGGGTATGGCTGACACTTCACCGCAGAGGCAGTAAAAATTTAGTTCGTGAATAAAAATCTACGAAACGGGTTGAAGATTGAGAGCGCAGGGATGACGTCGTAAAATTGTCATCATGATAGTGAAGACCACACCGAATGAAGTGGTGTGGCTTATCATAGTTCGGTTGTAAAGTCCAAGAATTGATTACTTTTCCCCCCCAGAAGGATGGATATTCTTTCAAAATGTTAATTAGATCCGTCACTTCTTGTCAGAATCCTCAAATTGCCATTAGACATATTAATAACAGAGTTACAAGGCTTGCTGTCACACTTTCCAAGTGTCATCCACATCCATCACGTGATAAGCAAACTTTATTATGCCCGCCCCTATTTAGATGAATCGCCCGGCCTTAAGCTTGAGGCTCAACACACAAAACGGCAGCCAACGAGGTTAAACACTAGACTCATTCAATTATGGAATCCTCCCGAGATGGCTTCGAACTTCTCGCGCTGCCTCGGCACCAAATCAGTGACTTTTATGACGGCGAATGTCGGTCACCAAACAGCACCTGCGGAATGAAGTTTATTTGAGCAGCGGTGACGGTTCCTGGAAGCTGGAAAGGCCATTTTTATGTTTACCACCCCACCCCCCTGGCTCTCGTTTGAAGGATGGGGTAGGGTGGAAAGGTTGATTTGTTTGTTTGGCCGATGGATCTTGGAGAAAAGTTTGCCTCAATAACAGCAGCAATAACAGTCTGATGTTGTTTTAACTATGGTTGTAATAACAGCTGTAATTAGTCGTAAAATGAACTTGGCTCAGTATAAATACTTTGTTTCAAATGTGTTTTCTAGAAGAGTGTGCATCCCTGTCGGATGAGGGCATGAAATATTTCACAAACAGTCGGTGATTCTAGCGGGAAAAGCAGGAAACATGATTACTCGAACAGTTTACTACTTCACTTTCTACGAGGACGACATCTATTTCTCGAATTGCAAAGCTTTCAAACATCACTACTCTGTTCATAGTTATGCTACTAGTAAGCTTTGAATGTCTGTTCAAAAGTTCAACGTTGTGCTAGATGTGCTCCAATTTCTTCAACCAAGCTTACGATTTACGTAAGCGTTTACGTTTCGGTTGAGCGAGCTTTCGCTATCTAAAAATTCCCAGTTGCTTCTCTTATTTCACCATATTCTCTCTATCAACGGCCACTAAAACTGACGGGCAATAGAGTAAAATTCGACTCAAGAGTGCAAAAAAAGCACAGTCACGCAAGGATTGGATAAAATTTACTCGCTCATTTTTCCTGAAAAAGCTTTTCCCATTTATTTTTTTACTCATTGCGCTTATAGACTAAGAGAAATGCTATTGCTTTCCCTAATATACACTACTCTACTTGACTCACGATTAAGTCGTTTTCAACTAAAATTAGACTCAAATTTACCCAAATTTTACACGTTTGAATCGAGTGCGGCTACATTTTGTTTTACCCTCTGTGACTGTGTAGAATCAAAGTTAGCTTTTAGGGGGTTTTCCTTCAGCGGGAGCTTTCGTATGAAGCTGTCTTTATACAAAATAGGAAGAGAGAGGAGCTTCCGGCTCTCTATCGCATCGTATAAAAGCTGAGTGATCTCTCGCTCTCTGTTAACGAACACCAGAGCCCAACCAGCTCTCACTCTCTGTTGACCAACAGATCAACAGAGTAACATGAAGAGATACTCTCTCAGCTGGGTGTCTTGTGGCATGTTCGCTGTTATCACATGTGGATTGCCCTCCACCTGAAAGCCTTCTCCTTCTGCCAGGGTTGAACTCGACTGTTGTTCTGTGGTTCCAATGGCCTTCGTGTATGTATCAATAAATCTGCATGTTTTCAACCCAACCCGGATAATTAAAATCAATTGTTATCAATCAAGCAATAAAAACTGTTACGATTATTTTTGCTATTTAAATGATGATGATGTAATACTACCATCTATTGTAGCAAGATAACTTTCCATAGCAGTGGAATAATCTGAAGTACGACTTGATCAAGATTCTATAGTTGTTTATGATCAACAAGCTTCTGTATGAAGGGCCGTTTGGGAAGGCATATATACACAATAATGGAAATAGAATGTCCTTTCAGAAGCAAGTTCTGCTCATTGTCACATAAATTGTTTCGCAATACTCGTTATAATATGACATCATTCTATTTAAATGTCCATTCTTCGACTGTTAATTTTATATAATTTTTTTATATTCTGTTTCTAAGAAATCTTGTGAGAGGATATAAATTTAGATTTTCTAAAATCTCTGTGGTGTTTATTCTTTGCGCAATAGCATCATGTTTAAAGCTATCATGGCAAACTCTCTTCGCTCTTCAAGCTCATCTCATATAATCAACATACCCCGCGACCTATAAAAAGGAAGCGGTAATGACGTACATCCTTTTTTAGTGCGAACAGACCGTGTTGGTCAGCTGATATATAACTTTTGCAAGTTGGAAACCTGCACAGCATTGGAACAAGTACACAATGATGTCTCTATAGTTTTCCACATTCTGCTTATTTCATTTATTTGTGAACAGGAAATATAATGGATAGTTTCCAATTCGTTGGGAATCTGCCTTCTCGCAAAGAAATGTTGAATAGTATTGCCAACGGATGAATCAATACGTTTGAACATCGTTTCAGAACACAGAATGAAATTCCATCTGAACTAACTGATGTAGAGTACTTCATTTTCGAGATAGCAGATTCTACCTGTTGATGATTGAGAACAATGTTTCTGAACTCACAAATATTCCTTGATGTATCCCTACACGCATTTACTACTTGTCCAGAGGATGAAATGGTAGTGTTGAATGCACTTGTGAAGTGAGTAGCGAAAAGTTCACATTTGTCTGAAGATTATCGAGCAACATCATTTCTCAGGAACATTTCTACGCGCAAACCGTTTTCTTTTCGTTTAGATTTCACAGCAGTCCAAAACTCTTTAGGATTTCTCCGGAGATTGTTTCGTGTTTGTAGACAGTAACGTTTATAAAGATACCGGTTGCAGAGTCGATAGTTGTTGCTGGCAGGTGTGAACTTTTGCTTGGACAATGGGCCGGATTCTGAGATAGTTCCGAAGGGTTCTCGATCGAATCCGTTTGAGATGCCGAAAAAGAGCATTCTCCCAAGGTGGTTTCGAAACAGGTCTGCGTATTGGGATATGATCCCCTAAGGCATCGTTAATACGGGAAAAATGATTCACGGCTTTGTCAATGTAGTTATAATTCCCAGATTAACCAGTCCGTTTGATAAAATACTTCAGTCAGCGTCTCATTCGTTTGAAAACTGTTCAAAAATAGGTAGAGTTGGCATTTCAGATTCCAGCAGAAAGGCAGGGTGATCAGTGTCTATAGGAATCAGTGGTTAAACAGTATCATATAACTTGCATTGCCATATTAACGAATCCGTGACGAGCGCTAGGTCAAGAATTCGACTGTTTCTATTACTACTGTAACAATCGGTTCATTTGCTTCAATCCATCTAGATTAAATCGATCAAGCAGTGCAGCACATGTAGTAGAAACGTATGATTCCATAACATCCACGGTAACATAGTTGGAAGTGGTGGATTTCCATACTAATCCAGATTGATTATTGTCTCCTAGTAAAAGCGCGTGTTCTAATGTTCCAAGGTTGGAAAAGATAGAACTGATAGATTCAATGTGTTTGTTAATACTGATCACGTCAGGTTTACGATCAGGAGCTTAATAAAACACACCAATGCTAATTTGCGAATCAGACAATTTGAAAGTCATCCAGAGCTGTGCAAGTGAATTGTCAACTGGAGTGCGGTCAATGCAGCAGCTAAGCTGAGTAGAAACGGCAATAAGCACACCACCACCAAGTATTTTTTTTTTTTTTGCTATTATGACGATTTTGATCATTTCTGAATACGTTGTAAGAGTTTTCAAGAAGCGGCGCTGAATAAATTTGGTCTTCCAGCCAAGTCTCAGTGGCGGCTATTATATTGTAGTGTGATTCTATTTGAAATTACATATCTGCAGATTGTGGTCCTGCTGCAAATGTAGAAGGACATGCATGTCCATTATGAACCTGAATGTTTAGGCCATTAGAAAAGAAAAAAATTAAAAATTATTCTACAATACTTGGGAATTCCGTGGATGATCAGAAGAAACGTGACTCCTAAATTTGTATGTGCTGTTCCGTTTTCTAGCATTCTTAAAAATCATATATGGTAAATCACTTAGGTAATACAGTGCTTTTCATGAATGAAATGCATCTATCTAAAAGAAAAATGAGTAGTTGATGTGATACAACCACAATGGAACGGACTCTTAGCTTTGGGTTTCTTGACCAAAGTCCCTACTAAGCCCTTGTGGCACGTCAAGCCGGCCAGTTCAAGGGTGATCATTTTTGTTGTTTAAATTGGTCCGAAATACAGAATAAGTATTCAGCCAAACTTGCAATCTGTGATATAAAACGATACGTACATGAGACAGAAGATAAGTTTTTTCAGCAATGTTTCATATATTAAAATGTTTTTCAATTCTTTAGGAGCATAAATTTCTCTAACTCATAAGAATAAAAAGTTACAATTTTTATTATGAGCACAAAAGGACCGCGCTAGTCACCACCCAAACCAAAGGATATAGCTAATTTTTTAGAATAAATCTCCCGAAGACATCATGTGTCTAAAGAAAATGGTTTTCGAGCCATCAATTTATGCATTCGGAGGGGTGGTCCAATTTGTCTTATCTCTATTTGCAACATATCCACAGAACCGCTCAGCTCAGCAAAATACGTACTCAAGTGAAACTATTACCTATTACCTACTATTACCACAGGCAGAAAAAGCGATCACCATTATTTATCCGTTTACGGTGATTGGGTCATGCCGGTCTATTCGGGGCGCGGTGCAACTGACGTTCGATGTTCAGCGGCTTTTTTTAGCGATCCTATGCTTTTGGCGGATAGTGCTAGCTACATACTTTAAGCGTATCGTTAACCAAAACGACCCCTGTGGCTAACCATTTCCCAACCATCCAACATCCCAGTGATTTCTCGTGGAAGTGCAGAGGATTTCTCGGCTTCCTTCAAAGCGAGTATCACATCAACAGCTTTCTTCACATTCCCTACTTGACCAGCATTCGGGCATGGCTGGCGCAAGTATTGCTTCATAATGGGTCAGCAGCTTTCACACATTTAAGATGTATGATAGTCCCAAACATCATCTGTTGGATCTCTGTTTAAATATAGCTGATCTGTCAATAACGGAGTATCATCTGTGAGCGGCCAATCATGCTCATTTTTAATCATCTAAATATGATATAAATTCAACTTAATATTCAACCACACATTTTGACAACAAAACTAGCTGTGCGAAGGACCTAATTTAAACATTCGCTCCGGTAATGGCGAACAAATGCAAAATACGCAAAGGAAGAATTTAAGCGAACTTTTTCAGCAGGTAGGAAACTGATGGTATTCTGGATCCTAGAGGGTTTGAGCTGTTTAGTGGAATACTTGTAACTATAAATTAGAAGAAAAATTAGTAATCTCCATTTAATTCCAACTACCTTTGCTTATCTTCGACAAATACGCGTATTTCGTCTACATTGTGCAGACTTCTTCAGTGTCTCGTACTAATAACTCGACTGCGTCCAGTCGAGTTATTAGTACGAGACACTGAAGAAGTCTGCACATTGTAGACGAAATACGCGTATCTGTCTAAGATAAGCAAAGGTAGTTGGAATTAAATGGAGATTACTAATTTTTCTTCTAATTTATGGTATTCTGGATGATATTTTTAAATGACAGTCTATAATTGGTAACCAATCATGTTTCATGCATTGAATTATTAGCCCGACAGATTGAGCTTATGCTCTTAGCATTAAATTGAGAAATAATTTGGAAAACTTTAAGACCTATTTCCTAAC
Source organism: Aedes japonicus (assembly GCA_034211315.2). Classification (NCBI taxonomy): domain Eukaryota; kingdom Metazoa; phylum Arthropoda; class Insecta; order Diptera; family Culicidae; genus Aedes; species Aedes japonicus. Next base: position 14,736 of record JASCZW010010508.1, on the reverse strand, counting down.
AACTCATATCAACAACACACAGTCACCCCTGATAACACCACATAAAGGGTGATACGGTCAAAATTTGGTCAAGGGAAAACGCGTGTAAATCGGTGAAATCGTTTATTTAAAAAATCAAATTAAATTTCTTTTTCAAGTTCAATTAGTATAAAATTCAGGAAAAATATTCAGTTAGGCTTCCGCTTTTCCAAATCCGAATTGCCGGGCCTTTCGCTTGACCCCTGCCATCAGATTGTGTACAGCCACCTTGTCCACCTTCTTCGCCGCAGAAAGCCAGTTTGCCTTGAACTGCTGCTCGTCCTTAGCAGTTTTTTTGGTCTTCTTTAGGTTCCCCTTGACAATAGCCCAGTATTTCTCAATTGGGCGGAGCTCTGGCGTGTTGGGAGGGTTCTTGTCCTTGGGAACCACCTGCACGTTGTTAGAGGCGTACCACTCCATGGCCTTTTTACCGTAATGGCAAGATGCCAAATCCGGCCAAAACAGTACGGAACAACCGTGTTTCTTCAGGAAAGGCAGCAGACGTTTATTCAAACACTATTCAAACACTCACTCACAGGTACAGATGGCTTGCCAAACCAGATATTTCTTTGCGAACTTTGACAGTTTCGTGTGCTTGAAAATATCTGCTACCTTTCTCCTTCCTTTTGCCGTATAAAACTCCTGTCCCGGAAGCTGCTTGTAGTCGGCTTTGACGTAGGTTTCGTCGTCCATTACCACGCAGTCAAACTTCGTCAGCTTCGTCGTGTACAGCCTCCGGGATCGCGCTTTGGCCGTCGTATTTTGTTTATCATCGCGATTTGGAGTCACCACTCTTCTTGTAAGTCGATAGTCCGGCTCGTTTTTGGCTCGATGCACGGTTGTAGACGATACACCCAGCTTATTTGCGGCATCTCGGAGAGATAGGTTAGGGTTTCGCTTGAAACTACCGGCAACTCTCTTTGTCGTCTCAGCGGCTTCCGGTTTTCGATTTCCCCCCGATCCAGACTTCCTGGCTGTCGACAAACGTTCCCCAAACACTTTAATTACATTTGTAACGGTTGATTTGGCAACTTTTAGCGATTTTGCCAACTTTGCGTGCGAGTAGCTCGAATTTTCGCGATGCGCGAGCAAAATTTTGATACGCTGCTCTTCTTGCTTGGACGGCATTTTGACAACTGAAGAGTGAATTCCAAAATCAAAATAGGAGCAACATTCTACACACACACACACCTTCAAAATGAGGGGTGTTCAGGTTTTTTAAATGCAAAATTGAAAGAAATACGTCAAGTTGATATTGACCAAATTTTGACCGTATCGCCCTTTAGTGATTGGAAAAGCCGATTTTCATAGCAAAACTTCTAAGGATTACGTTTCCAAATCACGGTGTCTTGTACCAAGTTCTAATTAAAAAGTTGTCCATCTTGTGGTGATAGTTTCGGAGATCCAAACTTGGCGGCCATGTTGCTAACTTTTGAACGAAGCACAATAGAAGGGTGATGTCAAAGACAAGTTTGTTGGAAATATAATTGCAAGTTATATTGCTGAAAACAGAATTTTTTTTGGATAAGAGTTATTTAACGAAAAACATGTCCGATTATAAGGGACAATCTGTTACGTCACCCATATTTTGTCTCAAGCCCACCTTTTCTTAAAATGAGAAACAAAAAAGTTAAAAAAAAACTCGTTCGTTAGAGACACCCGGACTTGCATGAGCATGAGCATGATTGGCCACCCGAGGTTGCTACTCCGTTATTGGACCAACAGATTATGCTCGGGACAAGCATACATCCTCAATGTGAAAAAAAAATTGGTGATCCCAAACTAAGGCCGGCCAAAACCCGAATGCTCACTTTGATGGAAGCCGAGAACACCTCTGCATTTCTACGAGAAATCACTGGGATGTTGGATAACATGGTAGGGTTTGCGGTGGGATCCGTTTTGGTAAACAGTGTGCTGAATTCAACTGACGTTGGTAGCGAATAAGATACTTAACTGTGTTCCCGATTTGTTTTCTGTACAGAGATGCACATTAAAGTTATTCAAATTTTGGCACCGATTTAAACCAACAGTAAGGTTGCTGTTGTGGCTACTCACAAGTGTGGGTTGATTATTTAAAAAAAAAAAAATCAAGGATACGTTGAAATATCCAATTTGATGACCGATTCAAAACAAATGCAAGGATGCCGCTGGGGCCACTCACAAATGGGAGGGTAATTAAAAAATACCTTATGCTATACAGCAGTACCACATCTACACTATTTGGAATCACCCTCTCTATAACCTTGAAGCAGATAAAATTTCTTTGTGATTATTTTTCGTTTTGAAATAGAAAATGTAGAACCATTAACAATGTTAGTTCCTGAATTAATTCTTTGGATGAAGACAAAAAAAATCAAAATTGTTTTTGTAGAACCTGTCTTATATGATCCTTTTCAAAAAACGTTAACAAACCTCCCATCTTTTCAAACACAGAACGTGAGTTAGGTGGGCTGAAACTTACAACGATGCATAAATGCGAAGCAAAAAATATCATACAAGTCTACGCTTAGTAACCAGTTTGGAACGATTTAACCCAACAGTAAGGTTTTTTAATGAGAGCAATTGTGATGTTGGTTAATTTTATTGGAAAAACAAACCTTTTTCTTAAGCAACTTAGCGGCTTAGTTGCCGCTTTGAACAGGTCACAAAGAAGGATGCCTTCATATAAAACCATCAACATATGAAATGTCTCAAAACCCCGCATGATCTGCAATGTAAACCTGTATGTTGAAAAACGCTCCACATATGTGCATGATGCTAACCGTAAATTAAAACTACCCTTTCCAGCTGTGCTATTGAATTAAGTTTTAAAAACCCTCAAAATTAAAGAAGAACACATAGGTATCTTGATGGCGGCACTTGGAAATTCTTTAAGGAATAAACATTGCATCATATCAACTCGATCGTGTTTGCAATAGCCACTATAGGAAGCGTTGTCTGCTCTATGAAAGTAATGGAAAAGCAATCCCTGCACTCACATACTCTCTTCTTAAAAATGGTAATGAAATACATTGGATTTCAAAAGAAACACCTTACCCGAATCTCAAAGACGTCCTACATCGTAACCACAGCGATGGGCATCAAAATTCGTCCGTCAGATTGCTTCTCAGATCAATTGAGGTATTCTCGCAACCAACTGTCGCACAGTTATATCAGCCGCTTCATTTAGCCTTCCATTTACAGCCTTCCACATTAGAATCACACGCAATTAGCTAACAGAATCAGTTTTCTCACAACTAAGTGACGAAAAATGATCCCCCCTGGGCTCTGGCAAAACCTTGAGGTAGTTTAATTTCAACTACCAGGTCCCAGGGCTGGTCTGGTTCTTTACCATTTTGGACAGAAGGCACACTAGTGTCAGTGGTAATGCAGCCCAGAAATGCTTCTAAAATTATTCATAATGTTCGAAATTATAGGAGTTTGTTGTATGAATCAATTTATTCCTTTTGTTATTAAGATGCTTTCAACTGCCAAAAATAAATAACATTAAATTTGAATAAAAAGTAAAAATTCCGATGGTTACGCGTCGATCTTTCATTTTCAAGTTGAGCGAATTGCTTAAAGATGAGATAAAAATGGAAATGGTAACCCAAGATGCTATGCTTGTGTCAAAGCTTTCTACTAAGAGGTGATTTTGCTTACTTCATTCTTAGTTTTGAAGGAAAACGCTCCTACAGTGCGTATCGGCAATTGACGATATACTACGTCATCAAGAGAAAGTCCTGTTGAAGAATTTCAAATAAAATTCAAAGCAAAGTTCCCGAAACTGAATGAAACATCCTGTCTGGTTCTAACGAAACATTCCACGGAACGAGTGAACTAGTCAACTGACGCAAGTTAAAAATTAAGATAAGTATTAAATGTATTATCCCTCTCAACTTATCAAAAGCTTTTAAGGTGCGCATCGACAATGAACGATTTACCTAGTCATCAAAAAGAAGGTTTGCTGAAGAATTCAAAACAAATTTCACGACGAACTCGCAAAACAAAAAGCAAAATCTCATTTTGAAACGAGCGAGCAAGCTCTTAATTATAGAAATATCAAGCAAAACAGGTATTCTGGAAGATATCGTTGACAATTAATGACAAGGTAATAGCTTATAATTGCAAATAACTGACAGCCTACTACATACCATTAATTATACCCCCAGCACCCCCCCCCCCTCCCTCCGCAATGCTGTGGGTAGTAATGCAATATCATTGTACATTTCTAGTGTGCACTAATAGTGTATCCCGCTAAATTCAAATCCTCCATGGGAAGAAACGTTGTATAGCCCATTCAACTATCCCCTAATGTATTATGTATGGTTTGAGTTCTTGTACTCAAACTGGTGACCTGGCGCCTCGCCCCTTACACGTCAATAAAATAAAATAAAATAAAACTAAGTGACTTAAAATGATCCCGTTGAATTTCTTTCCTAGCGTTCGGAAGCAACCACCGTGGGGCAACTGCATTGTCCACGAACAAAACGACACTTTTCACACCTAGTTTAAGAAAAGTTCTAGTTTTCAACGGTCTTGAGCGAAAATTATAAACAAATATTTCAGCACGAAACAAAATTTGACAGCTTAACCAAAAATCCATCACTTTCAAGCTAAACCTACTCAGCACTCTTTTTAGAGACAACCTGACTTAAAGCAGAAAAATAGTTCTATCATGGTCATATGAAGAGGTGGAAAATTTTTGATTTCAGCAAAATTACTTGAAACTATATTCCCTTCCAGCTAGACTTTGACGTCTCCCTTCTATTGTGCTTCGTTCAAAAGTTAGCATCATCGCCGCCATTCCGGTAAAGTTTGGAACTCCGAAATTATCACCGAAGGTGGACAACTTTTTTAAATACAACTTTGTCGAAGATACCATGATTCGGAAACGTAACCCTTGGAAGTTATTAATTTCGCCGTGATAACGGCTTTTCCGATCACTCTGTGCCGTTCCATACCCTTTCTCCCCTATTTCTAAAATAAATTTTATAGATTTGTTTCCTTTGTTACCTTCTGCCACACACCTGATTGAGAAACTTCGCCCTGAATACATCTCTGGTTCTGCGATAGTTGCGCTGTGATAAACGTCTCTCTAGTCAGAGCAAACTTTACTCTCGTGGCACGCATGCAACGGAAAGAGCTTTTGTGGATAAAGAGAGGGAGAGAGAGCGTTTGCCAAAGAAGCTCTCTTCTCCTCAAACACATTGGGGGAAAACTGCAGAGAGCAATTTTGACGCTCAGAACCCCCCGAAACCCCCCGAAGAGCATCGGCATTTGCAAGAACCCTGTTGTCCTTCAGCGCATTTCCTTCTGACAGATCAGTTTCCGCTGCACTTTGACGGCGAACGGACGGCTATCGGAATCGATTGTCGCGAACAAAGCTCGGCGGGAACTCTTATCAACGCGGGTGTTTGGTGCCATTTGGGCATGGCGTCGGCATTTGGCAGTTAGTGTAACAGCAGTTGGTTTGTTCTGATTCGAGTTGTGGTTTCCAACAATTGAATTGCTGTTTTCCGAGTGGGCTAAATTGTGTGTGAATGAATGTGAAACGGATAGAAGTTCTAATTAGCTTTGATGTTGCTCTTGCTGTGAGCGGCAATTAGTGCTATTCCCACTCAGTTCCACTTTTCCGAGTGGGCGCCGATTAGAATAGGAAGAAGCAAGCACGAAGGCGAGTGTTGTTTACATGGTGGATCGTTAAAAGGATAAGGTGGTAATCACTGGAGGAAACGCGACCGCAGTAACAGGCCATCATTCGAGCGCAAACGGATTACAGCGCGGTAAAAAAGCCCCCGGCAGTCACGCGGGGAAGGAGGCGTCGCCGTAGGAAACAAAAAAGTTTGCAAATGAACAAACTTCATGAATTATGATATTTGGATTTTCAATTAAATTGAACAAGGTGAGCCCTGACAGCTGCTGCTCCGGTTGTTGCCCCTGGCGACGGACATTTATTTATACGTGATGATTTATTTCACTTCGCACTAGCGAATTGTAATTTTGTTGTAAATTCTATCATTCTAAATAGTGCTTCGAAAACATTAAGAGGGCTTCACAATTATTGGATTTTTTTTATGTATCAGTTCTTGACAAAAGGGGAAAAAATATTACAAGGAAACAAATCTCTGTACTTGTTTTTGACATCTGCTTTTTTTTCAATGAATAAAAAATACAGGAAAAAGTTTGATCAACAACCTCAGCTTTCCGAACCCAGGCAGCAAGTGGGAGGCTGTGGGAAAAAATAAGTTCCATAATTGATTTCCAACTTTTCTTTCCTTAGTGGGACGGTTGAATGCTCGGCCTGGCCCAGCTTGGCAGGTCCAAATGTCCGGTCCAGTGAAATTTGAGATACAAAAAAATTTTTCACAAAGGCTCAACAAAGCTCACAGGGCGGCGCAAGGCAGGGTGCAATATTGGCCAACAACAATGACAGCTCCTCCCCCGCACCAGGGATGAATATTTGATTTGGTTCATGAAAAGAGCAAACAAGGCCGGAAGGGGTGGGAGGAGTGTGTACAAACAATTCAACAAAATGGATAAACCAAACAGAGGAACACAAAAATAAAAATGGGCTGAAGGATATATTCATGGCATTTTTTAACCCAGCATAATTTAACTTTGATCAACATTGTGCTATTGAAATGTGATGAGGGAAATAAAAAAAAGCTTCCCACAGAGGGGAATTTAACAAACAGCATATAGGATTGAGTGTGGATACCAAACAGCTTAACATACACTTTTTTTTCCTGCGGTTGGTATATTTTGTTTGACATGCAGAAGTGAGACTTTCATTAAAAATATAATCGACCAATCGACTGCAAAGTTATTAACGAATCGAATATCACGATGGCGGCACTATTGGTTTTATTTGCACTGGATCGTAAAACTTTATCCTGTTATGGTGACCTGTCATTAATTCCGCCCATAGATCTAATGTTTCATGTTTCAGTTCCTGCTGTATAGGGTCACTTTCAGACAGAATTACCTGAAAATATAGTGAAACGTTTCGTCTAAATCGGGGTTTGTTAATTTATGTAGCGGGTTAAAAACCAGGGTATTTGAAACCAATCTCGTCCAAAAACCTCATGAATCGTAGATAATCTTACTTACAGAGTGAAACAATAAATCTTTTAGTTATTTACGTATATTTTTCACATTCATTTGAGTTTGGAGATCTAAGCTGGAACATACAATAAGTTAAAAGCTTGTTATATCTAATCGAAAACATCTATGGAGATTTCTCTCGAGATCTACTATTTTTCAGCTGAAAATTGGATCCAACTTGGTCTTATGAACCCTCATGAATATGTACAGAGCATGAACATAATTGACCCGAGGATGCTAGATCAACTGTAAATTTCTGTTCAGTTAGAATCCGGAATCACTTATTGTGTTTACGCCCACATTATCGTTCAAATTATCACAAAGGTTAAGCAACTGATGGACAAAAATTATCTTCCAAAAGTTCGAAAAAATCTTTTAAATTCAGTGCAGGGAACGTATCAGAAGCTCGGTATACTTTTTAGATTTGACTTAGACTTTCCCGAGGTTTAGCTATTCTCCCTGATGTCAAAGGAACATACCATAATATCGGGGAGCTTTCCATAAATTAAGGGTTCTTCCTAGAAAACTTTCCTGAAATTCAGATTGTTTCCTAGAAATTCAGGGAACTGTCCACAAATTCAAGGAGCTTACCACGAGTTCAGGGAAGTTTCCAAAAGTTAAGGGTTCTTCACAAAAGTTCAGATAACTATCCAGAAATTCAGGGGCCTTCCAGAAGCTCAGAAAACTTATCAGATTATTTTGGGTATTTATTCAGAAGTTCATAGAACTACTCAAGATGTTCAGGGAACTTCCCAAAAATTCAAGGAATTTTCCAGAAAATTAGAGAACTTCCAATACAGAACAGTCAAGAAATTCATGAAGCTTTTCAACAGATTGCAGATCTTCCTAGAGTTTAGTGAACTTCTTGAAATTTTACGAAACTTGCTAGACATATACAGAACTTCTTAGGACCACCCTAGTTTTCATTAACACCAAAAAGAAGCGCCTTGTTATTAGAAACAATATTGCTCCAAAACTTCAAACTTGGGCCGAAAATGTATCTTTCCAGCTATATTCATATTATTGACCACTGTGCAATAGGAGGGCCTCCTTGTCAGGGTATCCATAGTTGCGGTACACAGTTGCGATCGTCCTCGAAGCGTGGTGCATGTCTTTCATGGGAATAACATACATCATGTTCAATGTGTAAAAACTGATGATCCTATATTAGGGAACGTCCATTCATTACGTCACGCAAAAATGACTTTTTAACCCCCCCCCTTCGTCACGGTTTTTGTATGGACCTTCAATTTTTTTTTGTATGGATCGTCACGTTTTCCCAGACCCCCCCCCCCTTATTGCGTGACATAATTAATGGACCTTCCCTTAAGGTAATACTGGCGCAGGCCCCGCCAGAGCGCATGGATGATGGTTTACTTAATTGGGAACACTTTTTTTTAACTACGCTTAATAGCATCATTGAACCCGTTCCAGCCAACGGTAAGGGTGCTATTACTTAGGGTCACTCACAAAGTGTTATGGTGGTTTTCCATTTCAAACGAAAAGTTTCATAAAGGTTAAAGATCGATTTATACCAACAGTAATTATGCAATTGTGGTCACTCACTAAATGGGATAGTGGTTTTTCTGAGAGCAATTTGGACTGACTTATGTCAACAATAAGGGTGCCGCTGTGGCGTCTCACAAAATCTGATAAAGGATATTCATTGGCAAGGTTGTAGACAAGTGTTTGAAGACCAATTTGAAACGATCTACACAAAATGTTATGGTAATTTTTTTTATTAGATAGGCAATTTTAATAATGCTCGGGAGTCAATTTGGGCCAAATTATTTCAACAGTTAGGATCCTGCTGAGGCTTCTCAAAAAGTGTAATGGTGGTTTACTTTATTGAGGAAACATGAATTTGACTAAGGACTATGCTTTTGTTTGACCTCAGTAATTTCTCAAAACATTTTCATAATTCTTACTCCAATCGATTGGAAATATTTCTACCCATCAACTTCAGTAGAAGAAATTGTTGATTTCATATACTATTGAATAATTCAAATATGTTAAGTTTTGTCCGAAAATGTACCTTAACTCCTTTAGGCCTAAGGGATCCCAAAAAAATGATTGTATAAAATTAATACTGAATAAAAGTCGACACTGTCTTCGTCAAATTTGTTTTCCATCAATTCTTCTACCATCAATTCTTCTAATAATAGTCTAAGGCCTAATTAGCGACCTAGAACATCCTGAATCAAAAGAAGTTCAGGAAGAAAAAAAAAATGCCTCGTTAATAGTGTAAAACGTTGTTAAGAATATGATATTCACTAAGTTTTTTTTAACCGATTTTTTTTAACACGGTTTGTTTTCGGCAATAACTCCAGAACGGATCAAGTTATCGACCTAATTCCAATCACATTTTACGTTTTAGGCAAAAAGTAATCATATGGCAGTTTTTCAAAAAATTCACAATTTTTGGTGTTAATACTCAAAATTTTAAAAACTGTATTTTGACCATTGCATGGAAAGGTAACGCATTCAAAAAAATCGAAGCGATATAATATGTTTAAGCATGTGAATTTACTTTTGGAAGGTCAACAGTCTTTATTTGATAAATATGTGATGTTCTAGGTCATCCAAACTGTCCTTGAGTTCAAAACTCAAGATCTACAGTTGTAATAGAAGGAATTTGGAGTGTGCAAAGGGACAATATGTATTTAAAAATATTAAATGAATAGTGTGCAAGATAAACAGACATAATGCGACAATCTTGGGATATTCTAGGTTATCCGAACTGTCCTTAAATTCAAAACATTAGATCTATAGTTGTAATAGTCGGTTTTTTTTTGGTTTAATATGGTGCCCATATGTATTCAACCATATTCAAGGAATCGTTTGCAAGGTTAACAGTCATCATTTTATAACTATGAGATCCTCTAAGTAATCCAAACTGTCCTGGAGTTTAGAACTTGAAATCTACGGTAGTACACACTCAGAAAATGTTACAGTATTCGGTAATTTTTTACCGAATCTCAACAGCTGAACGTTCGGTAATCCAATTCAACGGATTTCGGCAAAATTTTACATTTTTCCGGTAATTTTTTACAGATAACTGTAAAATTTCATCGAAATCCGTTAAATCGGATACCCAAACGTTCAGCTAATTAAAGTATGGTAAAACATTACCGAATACTGTAAATTTTCTAAGTGTGTAACATTAGTTTTGTAGGCTATACAAAGTTACGTCTTATATTCAAGCATATATTAAGTGAATATTTTCGAACGTAAAAATACACAAGAAGATAATCCTGACATGATTTAGGTCATCCAAACTGTCTAGGCGTTCAGAACTTTAGATTTACTGTTGTACCGGTAATTTTCAAGCAATAAAAATCAATAAATTCTAATAGCTCAATAATCATTATTAAGCAATATAACATGTTCTAGGTCATCCAAACTATCCTTGAGATCAGAATAAAGGTTGTTACAGTTGTAACAAAAGCTTTCTGGGTTATGTACATCCACGATGTTTACTAAAACATATTCATTGAATATCTAGGAAGAAATACATACATTATGAGACAATCTTCGGATGTTCTAGGTTATCCAAACTATCCTGGAAATCAAACTTATCAAACTTAACATTTACAGTTGCAACTGTAGCTTTCTTGAGCAAAAAAAATAGCAATATGTGTTTGACCAAATTGACTGAGTCTTTTGTAAGGTAAACAGATATAATGAGATATCTTGGGATGTTCTAGGTCACCAAAACTGCCCTTGAGTACCCCAGTTAGAATCCATAGTCGTAAAATTAGCTTTATAACCTATGAAAGGTGACGATATGTATTCAAACACATTCAGTGAATCTTCTGTAAGGTCACCAGCTATTATCAGATTATCTTGGGATGTTAAAGTTCAGAAAAACTGACCTTGTTCAGAACTTAAGATATACAGTAGTAACCGTAGCATTTTGGGCTGTACAAAGCTTTGAAGGATATTCAAACATATTCAATGAATATTTTGAAACGTCCACAGCAAGGATGGTTCCAATCGTATCATATATCATTCGTTGCACGCTCTTTCTTTGATTCAATAGACGCACACAATGAGAAGTTCTGCTTCACCTCTCAAACCGAAAACGGATGGGCCAGTGTTCGCATTGAATGAACATAGCTTGAATTGCCAATGAACTGCCAATTGTATGCGTGTTCATCACTGCTTGCTTGTACAATTTATTGATTCGTTCGTTGGCTTCTGTTAGTGATTCATTTTCGATTCCTGATTCGATTGTGTGCTAGTGCTCGAAGCTTCCGATCGAATCACTTGGTGATTGTGTGGTACTGCGTTCAGAGCAAAAACGGATCGGAAGCCGAAAAGTACAGTGTAGCCAGTAAATACAGTGGGAAAACCGGAAATATGTAGCAACTAAACGCCAAATGTTAAAAGAAGGTGACATGTGTTTCTTTAGGCTAGTATTTTCTGTTTTTGGGAGATACTGATAATGGCACAGGTTACTTAGTTTGTAATGGTACGGATGCAGTGGCTTCCCTGTCCGGTACAAAAGATTTTTCATACGTCAGAAAACAAAAATTTATGCATTCTTGTTGAAATAGAAAATAAGCTAATGTTTGTTCAACGAACGATAATCGACGATATGGATATTATGGGGCCAATTATAGAAATCGAGTCGACCGTCACTTTGCTATTACAGATGTCGAGATCGACGAAATTGTGTCGAGTTAGTCGACTCAATCGATCGCTCAGAAACTAGTGAGTGATCTGTCAGATTTTGTCGTTTGAGAGTTTGTTTTGATCTGCGATTTTTATCGATTCGTGGTAATTCGTTTAGTAAGATAAGAAATACACTAAACCAGTTTTTTTTGCAGGTGAATTAATAGAAAAACAATTTACTTCTAGCAAAAAATGTCTAATATTATTATAAACAATACAAATTACTGTCAGTTTGAATAGCTCATTGAACTAATTAAATGTAATGTGGATATCGTAAGAGGCTTTGCGGCATGGAGCCAGTAAAACTAATGCTTAACAGAGAGTGGTAGGAACCAAGAGCTCAATTCATTAGGACCACCAATGAACCTTGAGTCGAAATAACAAAAAGTAAATTAAATTTTCTCGTTTGTGATCCTAGTTTGCAAACCCAGACGGAAACTCAGAATAGTAGTAAATGTGAAGAGCTTTTTAAATTAATCTCAGAACCTTGGGTGTTTCCTAAGGTACTTCTAAACGCCTTATTGCAGTACATTTGCACATGGGATTAGCTAATCGACCAACGAGTTAAGTGTTTTATGAAATAAATCCTAAATTTCTTGAAGCATAGATAGAAAAGCTCTAAGTAGTTCAAGAAGGAATATACCGCAAAAATTCTGGACCAAACATTTTCGAAGTTCTAGATCAACTTTCCCAGAAGTTAAGGACAGAACTTCCCAGGAAATCAGAAGAAGACTTCTCAGAGCTTCATTAAGAAGTTTAGAGGAGACGACTTCTTGGATGTTTGGAACATTCCCGAAGTTTTGGAGTTTTCTCAGACGTCAGGAAAAAACTTTTCCGTAGTTCAGGAAGAAACTAACCAGAGAGGGCGTTATCTAATATTTCTCACAAATTCAGAAACAAACTTCCACAAAGCTCAGAACGTCCTGGTAATTCAAGAGAGAACTTCTGTGAAGTTCAGGGAAAGGCTTATCAAAAGTTCCAAAATAAACTTCCCAATGTAACTTTTCAGAAATGCTAGAGAGCTTTCCCAAAGCTCAAAAGAGAACATTTCTGAATTTCAGAATTTCAGAATAGTGAATTTCTCAAAGTTCATAAAGAAACCTCTTCAAATAAAAGAAAGAAACTTTCAAGAAGAATAGTGGGTACTTCCTAGTAGTTTGAGCAAGGTTTTCTCAGAATTTCAGGAACAAACTTCACATAAGGTCAGGAGAAAACTTCCCAAAAGATCAAAAAAAGTACTTCTTAGAAATTCAGGAAGAAACTTTCAACAAACAAATTTAAGGGAACTCTAGAAATTCTACAGCAGACTTTCCCAAAGTTTTGATAAAATTTTCTTCGGGGTTCAGTATGAGACTTATCGGATGTTCAAATAGAATAAGCTCGTAATCAATCATAAGTGCTAGAGAGCTTTCCTGAAGTTCAGAATCGAACATTTCAGAAGTTCAAAATGAGGCTCGAAGCTCAAAGTCTCGAGGTTTAGGAATACCAAAAGTTTGGGTAGTTACAGGAAACTTTTCAGAAGTATAGGAGATACTTACTAGTTGCTAAAGTTGGAATTTCTCAGAGATTTAGGAGCAAACTTATCCGAAGTTCAGAAGACAACTATCATAAAGTTCCGAAGAGGACTTCTCTGAAAATTAGGAACAAACTTCCAAGAAATTTAAGAATATTGTTCAAGAAATTCTGGAGAGAACTTTCCCAGAGTTTTGGAGAGGTTTTCCTTGCAGTTAAGCATGGAACTCGTCAGAAGTTTAGACAGTAACTAAGTTCAGCAAAAAAATTATGAACTGTTCCTGGAAGGTGAGGTTGGGTTGTTAGATGTATATTTACAAGAAAATCAGGAATGACTGTCTAGACGTTTATGAGGAAACTTGATAAAAGTTCAGGAGAAAACATCCCAGAATTTCAACAGCAAAGAGCTTTGTCGAAGATCAGAAAAAAGGTTCCCTGAAATTCAAGGGAAAATCACTGGCAAACAGAAGAAGCAGTCAATACTAAAATCATTCATATGATCATAAAGATATTCATTGCTCATGGCACCATATAAAAACATGGTGAACACCATCTCTCCAACCTCGTTCTTTGAGCTAGGACACAACCTCATGTAGGAATTAGAATTCCTTGGTTACCATCTCACCTCGTTTGAGAGATTTGATCGTCAAGAAAACTTCGCCGAAGTTTAGCAGAAGTATAAAAAAATAAGAAGCTTAGCAAATCATCAATATCAAAAAAGTTTTGAGAATTCTTCCAAAGTTCAAAGAATCCTCCAAAAATTTAAAAAAAAATCCTCGATTCTGAAAAAGTCCCTACTCAGGATACCAGAAGGTTAGGAAAAAGATTGAATGCTTTACCAGAAGGTCAGAGAACTTCGAGATAAATTCGTTAAAATGAGACCGATCAACGCATATCTATACAGCAACTTTTAATGTTAAATGTTTAAAGAATTATGTAGTACTGTCAATAGCTTCCAGTATCATCACATATAAATGGTGATGAATAGATAATAACCCCTCTTCTGTATCATTTTTGAAATATGTTTATTGACACTATTGTCCACATATTAATTAATAACTTCCCCACAAGGTATTTCAAATCGCAACATTGGCACAGGCGCCCCAATGAGTTTTTCTGATTAACAAAAACATTAGAGAAATTCACAAAACAAGAGTGAAAAATGTCAATACCTGTTCTTCAGCTCTCAAAAATGACAGCAAAATTGATGAAAGTCCCGAATTACTACATAATGTAATATTTCAAAGACATTTGGAAAAGTTGACTCCATTATCGACTCGACGGTGACAAGTGTCGAGTCGAGTTGCTCGACTGGACTTCTATAATTAACCCCTATACCCATTGCACTGAAATCTCGATAACGGTTTGCCTCACATGCTATGTGATATAAAATTCATAAGGTGATCATAACATATTGTGTCAATAGTTCCTGAGAAATTGTCA
>JASCZW010010507.1:0-44001 GCA_034211315.2 Aedes japonicus | reverse complement strand
AATGACAATTTATAACTCATGAATGGTTTGGAATTTTCTTGAAGTCAAACTTCATCACCTCTGCTACGTGCTTAGAATTTTGATTGAGAGAAAGGTTTTTTAAAAACATGCACATTTGAAAGTTTCTAAAAGCTCTACCTACATATAGAATCAGATGATCCCCACCCTAGTGAGGAATCATCGTATACTTATGTTTTTTTTTCTTGGTTTTCGGTAGCTGTTTGCTCTTCTTAAAGTTGAACGAAGCAGAAAACATGGCACATAAAAGACTTCTTGAACATATCGTCATCACCACATTATTATCACTATCAAACATGCCGCGGCAGAAAACAGGCAAGTGAATCCTTGTTGCACCTTTTTTTTTGTGTGCTTCCGACGTTGTCTGTTCCGACGAGAGATGGAAGGGGATTTTGCTATCGAAGTTTATCAGTGGGAGCAGCGAAAGGCGCTGTTTAAACCGTAGGACTGATGTTGCTCAATGTTTATGTTGGAGGAAAATGGCAAACTACAACCTGGTTGGCGGTTGAAGCAAAATGTTCAGAAAATGGGAAAGCATGGAGGGAAATTTCTTCGGAACTTATTTAAGAGTCTAGTTTCTCATATTGGGGTGGCATTTCAGAATTTTCACTAACGAGACCATAACATTAGTATGAATATTATTGAAAATTTGGCTTCTGTTTCCAATGAATGAAATGGAACCATAGAATTTGTGGTGGTCAATTTGTTTAAAACGAATAATTGTGTGGGATGTAGATACCGAACCAATATTGGGAATAGAGGAACATTCACCCAACACCAATCCGATGATGCTTATGAAAGCAGAGTAAAAAATTCTACAGCCTTTCCGTGCACATATAGCTTTTTCCCAACACTTTTCAAGTATACCGGCATGTCAATAAGCCACTTACCCCAAAAACTTTACTTGCCGAAACGTCTCTTGGGATCGCTCTCAGAAACTTATGAGGTTTAGTCTTATGCAAGCACTCTTCCCGGTTTTCAGCGCTCGCCTATCGAAAAAGAAAATTGATTTTCGTGGAAGAAATTCGAGCATACTACATTTTTTTTTCAAAGAATGCCAGAATAAAAAGAAACCCCTCTTTGCAGTTTCAAAAGCCGGCGAAAACTTTCGTTTGAAACTAATGAAATTTTAATATCAAGGCTCCTGCAAGAAAAGCTATCGATATCGTCTTGGTTGCTTATGATTTAAAATGTGGATCGAGGTAGACAGATGATTATGCAGTCGGAAGGTTCACACTATGTTATTTAGGTACTTTTCATTATGAGAGGTGGTTTTCAATGTTGTGATAATGTAATCGTTTCAAGACTATCAAAATTCAATTTTTATGCAATCTTGGAACTATTTGGTTGGCTGTATTTTTTCAACTAACCCTGTCACATAAAGTTGACGTATAACTTAAAAGCTGACTAGAAGCAAATTGGTACGCCCCTCGGGCGCCACTAGCACGCCTCTAGTGTTCCCAAGCAACAATTTTGGTATTATAAGGGTTCTGAAGAGCATGAATGCTTCAAGAATGCCATAAAACCTTGATAAAACCAGCAATCTTCCTTGGGTTAGGAATCGAAAATCTTTGACAGTGGTTTGATTACATTTCTATAGAGAACAACTTGTGTAAGTTTGATTGTAGTCGATCGCGTTCAGAAAAAAACGTCAAATGAAACTCGAAAGAAGAGAAAACATTGTGCACAAACACTTGGAAAATCCAATATAGTTCAATTCCAAGCTTGTTATAGTGCTGAAAATGCCGCAAACAATAGTGAAGCCGATGTGACTGGAAGATTCAAGTTCGTGTTTGCCGACAAGTTCGCAAAGAAGGCCGTGATTTGTAGTTGTGGCCTGAACACGGAACCATTCGTTACATCCTTGACGTTGCCATTCCACATTCCACATCGAATCCTCCAAATAGCCCGGAATTTCGACCAATCGAAAAATACTTGGCAATTTAAAAGCGCGACTTCAACTAAGCGACGGTGCAATCAAGGACATGGAAAATGCGGGCAAAATGGAAGAAATGCACTGATTCCGTGTCCGTTTCCACTGTGCGTGCGCTAAGGGGTTGAATCAAGAGGGACGTTGGAGTTGGAGAGATGGACGAGCTCCAGGAAACTGGAGCAAGCCCATCATAAGACTGAGGTCACATTTGTTAACAACTGAAAATCCGAGCAACAAGCGACAATCAGTGCATGTAACTGCACAATTGAATCGAAGAGGTCTTTGAGGTATCTTGGGGTCATGATCGAAGCTGTCCTTTGTCAGTCACGTTGATTACGCTTGCATATTTGTGCAGATATTGTCTAAAACAGCCGTAGCCTGACAAAATATGTGCTACATCCTCTTTTATGTCAATGCCTATTATCATCTTCCCCGCTAGAATGCAGACCGCGTCACGTGATACCGTTTGGTATGCACTAACCTCTCT
Organism: Aedes japonicus; assembly: GCA_034211315.2. NCBI lineage: Eukaryota > Metazoa > Arthropoda > Insecta > Diptera > Culicidae > Aedes > Aedes japonicus. Next base: position 41,563 of record JASCZW010010507.1, on the reverse strand, counting down.
TAGATACGCAAGCCGGTGCGTACTCTCTAGCTTACTCATGTAGCTCTTGGTAGCCCGCCGGACAGGGCGACGCTGGCCAGGAGTTTACGCTTACTCCCTTGCACCGCCGAGCTATTCGACATCACGCGGGATAATGCCGATATAGCCATAGAGGCTTTCTTGCATGCGTAATCGACGTGATTGACAAAGGATAGCTTATCATCGATCATAACCCCAAGATACCTCAAGAACCTCTTCGATTCTACTGTTCAGTTACCTGCACTGATCGTCACATATTGCTCCGATTTCCGATTATTCACCACCAGGACCTCAGTCTTATGGTAGGCTAGCTCCAATTGCGTGGAGCTTATCCATCTCTCCACAATGCCGATGGAGTGTGAGCCCGTTAGCTTGACCTCTTCGATCGGTGGACTCACCACATATTTCCAGGGTGATGTCGTCCGCGAACCCGTCTATCTTTACCCCGCTCGTGAACTCTAGCCACAATAACTCGTCGTGCATCGTGTTCCATAGCACCGGACCCAGGCTCCAACCTTGTGGGACGCCTGCGGTGTTCTGGACACGTTTTGGCCTACCTCTGTGTTGTATACAGGTACGCGATTCTGGAAGTAGCTTTCTAGAATCTTGTACAGGTACCCAGGAATCTAAAAGCGTTGGAGCGAGTCGGTGATAGCCACCCAACTGGCGCTATTGAATGCATTTCTCGCATCAAAGGTGACCACTGCACAGTATCGTACTCCTCGCCTCGTGCGCTGAATTGCCACCCCAGTCATCTTGGTGACGGACAGGATGGCATCCACCGTTGACTTCCCTTTACAGAAGCCAAACTGGTTATTAGACAGACCGCCTATACCCTCCGTGTATTTCGTCAGTCTGTTGAGGATAACCCTCTCGAGCACCTTACCCGCTGTATCCAACAGACATATTGGTCTATATGCCGATGGATCTCCTGGTGGCTTCCCTGTCTTTGGTAGCAACACAAGGGTCTGAGTTTTCCAGGCATCCGGGAGGACGCCCTCGTTCAGACAGTTTTGCATCACCGCCCTGAACATTTCGGGATTCAGCAAGACAGCCGTCTTGATGACCAAGTCCGAAATACCGTCCGGTCCCGGCGCTTTGTTCACCTTTAGCGACTTTGCTATCGCAATGAGTTCCTCATTCGTAACCGTCGCCTCGTTGCCGGTCCTCCGTCTTGCGTGGAGGCATGTTCTTCGGAGGTCGGCGATCGACTCCGTCCACCAGTACACCGGCGATCATCCATTCCTCGGTTTGACTTTCCTCGGCATGGTCGCATCGCACACTCGTGTAAGTGTCATAACGAGTCGTTCGCCGCAAGGCTCCTGGGTTTCACGGTAGTTTCGTTCCCTCTCAAGCGCCCCTTTAAAAGTCTCTACATCAAAGTAGGACGTCCTCCATCTGCGGGCAAATGGAGTGGATGCTTCTTTTTCCGCACGCTGCAATACGCACGGACAATACAATAACGAACCATCAAGTGGTCGCTGTGGGTGTAACCATCATCCACCCTCCAATTGCTTATCAGCCAGGACTGCTGAATGTTATATCGATGGTCGATTCCGCTCCGTTTCTATGGTAGGTACTCTTGGTACCCACGTTGGCTAGAGCCACATTGAGCTCTATCCAAGGCCTCCAGAAGAATCTGGCCGCTGGGGTTGGTAAGGCGGCTCCTCCATTCGAAGCGCCCAAGCTATTGACAGTCCCTCGCTATTAGCACAACTGGGTTCATAGCTGCAGTTAGCTCCATTGTCATCATGCCTTCGCAGCCTTCGTTTGTGGTAGACACAACCTCCTGAACCGAGTACTTGCCGGTCGTCCATAATGCCGCCGTATTGACCTGTCCACAACCCAGTTTCCGTTTCCGGCTAGGATGTGGTATGAGTTCGGAAATAATGGCGATATCCGATGCCAACTCGCTAACTGTCTGACACAGCAGTTGCTGGTCGGTCTCACAATGGTTCAGGTTTAGTTGGTTTACCTGCATTACGGTTGGCTCGTTGGTATACCCTTAGCGGCCGGGCACTTGCCCCGCTATGACGTGCTTATCGTCCGGTTTCCCGGCGCACATCAAGCAATTGGGGAGACCTTTGCAATCCGCGCGCCTTGTGGCTAGTGCTGCCACACCTTCTGAACATATTGCTCCTATCTGGGCCTTTGCACTCCCAGGACATGTGCCCGCACTCTAGGCATCTTACGCAGCAACCTCGACCTTGCACTGTTCCTTTAGTGCAGTGGAGATCTCGTCTGCCTCGGTGATCTCATCCAGGTTTTTACACTGGATCGTCACCTGCGAGACGAGGTCCGTAGCACACTCGTCATCATTTCCTGTAGCACCTAAGGCCTGTCTTGCCAGGTCTATCTATACCAACCGAATGGCAACACGTGCTATAGCGTTGTACGCCTTCTTCCCAGCTCCTAGGAGCCATCTCGTCAGGTCGCCGTAGGTACCGGCGTATAGCGTTGCCGCTACGTCGGCACCTAGGCCTGCCAATTTAGCGTCCGGCGCATCACTTTCAAGACCTCCGAGTACTTTGACGCCTCGGTCTTGACGATGAGGCCCTCTCCGCGGTTACGCTTGCAGGCCACCTGTCACTTGTCCTTTTCTTTCTGGTTTTATTCCCCTTTTTCCTTTTTCCAGTGGCATTCCCTGTCACGCCTGGGGTCGTCACTGTCCCCCTCCCAGCACCAGCGTCTTCTTCCGTGCTAGTTATGGCTGTTGTCGTTGGGGCCCTGCCGCTTAGGCCCCTTCGGCGCAAGAAACATCCGCAGCTGGTGTCGCGCCTTCGCGCTGGCCTTAGCACCGGAGCCTCTCTTTGCGGGCAGCCGGAGCTGGTCACGAGAATGAAGCCTCCGACCCCGCCGCCACGTTAGCGTAGGTTTGTTTCCCTATTGGGGCTTCCAACACGATACGCTTCTTAGAAACGCTAAGTGCCGTTTCACCCGGGGACTGCCTAGCCCGCTTGGAGGTCCCCGCCCCCATGGATAGGGTGGACTCTCCGACCTCGACGGATGCTTCGGTGGCTGCAAGCCGTGGCAACTCTTTGGCACTTTGCTCGGCTAGGAGCTTGGCCTTCAGCTCTCCTCTCTCCTTGCATGCAGCCTGCACTGTCATGCGTAGCCTAAGTAGGCTCAGTTTGAGGTCCTTCGCAATGTTGTTACGCGATGACGTGAAGTCAATAATCGCGTCCAATTGCTCAGACACCTCCAACACTTTAGGAAGGGTTTCCCGCATCCTATCCATGACCCGCATGAGTCCTGGCCCATCCATGGCGACGCCTAGCTCGGTGACACCTGCCTCCGATGTCGTAGCACTACCGCACGTATCGCTCACGCCCGATCCCACCATTTACGCGGTGGGGACCTCACAAAGCCGCTTTTAGCGAACGGATTCGCTTACTCCTGGGTTTTCTTCGTTTCCTCCATGTTGTTGGGTCCCCCTCCAGCTGCTATCCATGCCCACGTGGAGTAGTGACGTGATCCCATGGGTGTCTATGCAAGCAGGGAGGCCATGCGAGGGTTGACACGGGCCTTCATGGGGAACCGTGATCAGAGCCGGATCAGCGTAAGACAGGTATAGGGTCATCTGAGCCTACTACCGCCCGACTGGCGAGGTCGGGCAGTGGAGAATGGAACGTACTGTATAGAGTCTGCGACTCTATAGAATTAGAGCAGGATCGATTGGCTCGAGTGGTCTGGTTCTGAACTGCAACGAGTATTTTCGAAAATTACACAAAGTCTCCATTTACTATAACTACACAAATTCCAACGACTATTTACTTATTGAGCATCTTTAATCCATATTGATAATCAAAATTGACGCTTAATACTGTCTAATAATTCTTTCTATGGACTGATTATATTAAATTTATCATATTTATTTAATATCCCCTTTTATATAACTAACATATATAGGTCGTTAAAGACTATTAATGGCAACATTTTAATCACATCAAAAAGGTATTGTTATACCTTCAAGATTGACAAATAGTTTATTTTATAAAGTGAATGTATGACCAATCGAATATTCCTTGATCTTCCTAGAATTTCTGATGAATATATGTATCCAGTACATTTTGGCCACATTTGAATTCGTAATTCTGGTGAAACAATCGGTGGATTAATTCGGGTTTTTTTTTTTAAATATTGATGGGTTGTGGTCCTCTTATAAACATAATTTGTTTATAGCAGTGCTTTAGAGTACTTCGCGATTTTTTTAGATTTCAGCAAATAAACATTAACCAAGATGAGTGATCAAGCAATTTACTTATGAATTTGCCTTAAGACTTCAATTAGACAGTGATTTGCTGGAGAATAGACATCAAAATAAACCTGTCCAAAAATTGAGCTATCTGAGTCAATTGATAGTGAACAGGTTAAATGTTTTGCTTTCTGCTACAATCGACAATCACGCGTCTATCAAAACAAGGCTATTAATAATTCACCCACGAAACACGAAACACCACGAACGGTATAAATCAATGAAGCGATAAATAAATAAACCCTTGCAAACAGAAATGAAAGAAGAATCGAACGCGAAATACAATAAATAAAGGAAACATATTAGATGTCGACCGAAACAAAAACACATCCATAGCGACAGTCCCTGAAGAAATCATCTCTACACGTCTTCCTGGATATCCGTAAAGAAACCAGAAGCTGCGTAGAGTGTACAGAGTCCCACTGGGATTGGAAGTGGTTCAATATTATTGATCTACTCTGCTCTCCACAGCTACTCAATGCCCTCCACAGTATAGTCTTGAAGGTTACCAGGAGAGAAATGTGACGCAAGAAAATTTCATTATTTTGAGTTTTGCCAAAGCTCTGGTGACGTGCGGTTCTATTCAATATTTCCTGAAGGCAGTGATGCTAGTACCTAAAATTACAAAGAATTTGAACAGTACTTCAAGGTGCTGAAATTCAACTCAACATTTTTGAATGGGTATTTTGATTCCTCTTCAGGCTCGAATATCTTTGAGGTTCTTTATAGATAACTTGGATCTGAGATTGCCGTCGGAATAACTTGTACGTTCGATTGCTCATTTGATACCTCTACTCTTGCCGTTTGACGTAGTTTAATACTGCCACTTTAATTTGATTGCGGTCTACTATGTTAAATGGTAATTAATTTCTAGCGTTCATTCAATTTGAAAGACTTTAATCTAGCCCCATATTGAAATAATTTTCAACGGGCCACCGTTTTGGAAAACGTGGAAAAATTGCAGCAACGGGTCCACCGGGTAATAAAAGCAATTAACACAATCAATAATTAATTGATAACATTATCAATAAATTTTCAGTCCCGACCGCAGAGGTGGGCAGTTTTTGAAAGTGTCGCTGCATCAGAAGCCCAGCGGAGTTTTCCACCTAGAAATGCACCGACATATACAGGCAAACGCGGGATGTGGTTGATGTTGGAATTTATCCGACGTGGTTTCACGTTTTTTGACGAGAATGTGTATGACAATGATTGCCACGTGATTCCTCTGCTTAAATCGGCAATCAAAATAGAGATACTTACATGTATTCTGACGGCGAACTGAATGAAAGGTAAACCAACCGCCGTTTGATTTTTGGATGCCTCGGAAGTGGACAGTAAATAGCCCACATTTAAACAAGCGTAAACGAGAGGACTGAAATATTTCACGAAGCTTTTGAAGTATGTGCAGCACATGCAGATGCAGGGTTTCGTGAACGCACCAGTTCACAATGCTCTATTTAAATATTCAAATAAATTAATTTAAATACGTCGCGCAATTAAAATGCATAAAACCACCATTTCATTGTAATAATAATAAAATACTCTTGCAATTACTGCTTGCAAACATGAGCGTGGACCAGAGAGGAAAATTTGTGCGTGTGTGTAGTCTCTGTTATGGCTTGAACCACTTTTTGTGAGAACACCAACAACTGAGCGGTAAAATGGAAAATTTGCTAAAAAAGGTGTCATCCAAGTAGCAATCGAATCTAACAGGATCAAGAAACGAACAAAGATTTTACCGTACGGGACCGAAATCCGTACCGCTGGGTGAATTGAATATTTTTCTTGTTCTACTACACAGATAAAAAGAAAAAAAAAAACATTTCAATTTCTGCTCTGTATAATGCACATTAAGGGAATGCTAGGCTTGGCATAATCTAGTGCGATCTTTCATGTAAATTTAAGCCAAATTTTGCTGGAATCAGGTCTTATGTATGGAAAATTGCGAATATAATACATGATGTATGAAAGATTGCAAGAAATTTCGTAGTTTACGCTTGCTTTGGCTTGAAATTAAACGAGAGTAAATTTTCCGCGTTAGTTAAAATTCATTATTTCTTTTAGTGTAGGCTCCATTCTTGAGATTTTTATTTTATGAGTTGATGATGTCCGGGAAAACCGGAAAATTTCTATGCGTGAAGTTTCATATAAGTCTGACATCCTTCGGTCCCAAACCTGTGAACAAAAAAAAACACCAGTAACCAGCGTTAAATTTACCATGTCAACACTGTAGAGGAAGCGTTGGATCATGTCAAATTCGAATGTTCGAGATTCGAAGCAGTACGATGCAGAAGAAATGTGTCAATGCAACTCTCGAAACTGCAGTGGAAGTGGCGATATGATAATCGAGCATCAACCGTGTATGTTGTTTAATTCTTGAGCAGGGGCGTAATGAGGGCGGTGGTGAAAGTGGCGCCGCCGAGATGCACCAGGTCACAGGAGCGCTATTCAGTTCACTTTCAAAAATAATAGTACAGAAATTAGCATTGTGCTGATAAAGATAATAGCTAACTGCAAAATTTTTATTTTTAAATTTTATTTTTTCACATTTATAATACTACAATACTCACTATTTTGTTCGTCACAATGATGATGATGAAATTTGTATAATGTTGTATTAGTTTAAAAAAAAATAAAGAAAGTAGTCTACAATTGTTTGAGCCTCGCGCGCGGTATACAGATATGATGGACTTCTTTTTGAATCTGTAAAAAAATTGGCTTTTGATGCTTTAGATGGTACTATGAAATAGTAGCGAGTTGTCTGACTGAATGTCGGGGAATTCTTCGTCAATTCTTTTGTGGTTGAAAGTAAAAGTTTGACTAATGCCTGTCCAGGATTTTTTCGGTTTGGAAATTTTCTCGATCTCTCTGATTGAGGATATCCTTGGTCAGCCCAAAACTAAGGTGGCAATTCCATTAGTGTTGGAACCTCTGACTCTGTAGCGGGCAAGATCGGATATTGGCTTGCCTCTTTGATAATTTCCTTATACTGGATTCTGTGATCTGAATTGCAACAGAATTTCCTGATCGCTGGGAATACTTGCGAACTTTTGTGGTTAACATCAAAGCTTTTCATAATTATGTCGCTGTGAAGCAAATGGATACTTTTGAAGAAATTTATATCTGTAAATGAAATCAGTTCGTTTGTTTTTTTGCATAACTGGTTTGAATTGTTACCAAATTAATTATCTTAGAGATAAAATCGTCTAGCTCAAACCTTTGTAGGGGTAAGGGCGGGACCATCATCATCATCATCATCATCATCATCATCATCATCATCATCATCATCAAAGGCACGCTCATTTCCTTTCATTTTGGGGTCTTTTCGTTGCCCATCGATGTTCTAAGTCAGGCTACTTTCTAAAATCATTACCTCCAGCGCCCTCCTATATAACTACGCATGCGCCACCCGAGAGTATTTGATTATGTACCTATCGTTAAATATACATAATGACCAGCTCGGTCTAAATTAGTATCTTGCAAAACATCATGCGAGCCAAATATTTTTCAATTATTTTAGATTGCACTCCTGATCTAGCACATATGGAGCAGATGAACCAGATTAACCGTTTCCTGGATTTTTTCTGACGGTAAATGCCAAATCAAAGAATGCTTCATCGATTTTAGTGAACACGGCCGTAAAGACTGGATCATGTCTGTCGAATAATATTTCTAAAAAAATGCAAAACGACAGAATAAACATAGCTGACTGTCGTGGTTAAAGTGTTGATAACGGTGCAAATATGGCGGGGACTAACAATGGAACACAGGCCAAAATTTACCAGATTAACAAACTAGGCCCGTTTTTGTTCATTGCGCTGCCCACAGTTTAAAATCTTGTCGAAGTTCATGCAGCCAATTCTTCACCTACAAAAATAACTTCTTTTAAACTCTACAAGAAATTTTCAAATATTTTAGTAATTCAACTACGCGATGGAGTAGCTCTTAACAGTGCTGTAAATAGTCATTTCGACCCAACGCACTAAATTTGCCAACAACTCGTTCCAGAAAACGATTTTCACAGTAGCACGTTTTAAGAAATTGTTATGCTCGATTATTTTCATAAATTTGGTTCGTAATGTATTGTTCTAACTTTAAAACTTAAGACGTGAGAGCGTAATATCTGAATATTCAAATGATATTCATCGTTGAATGTCATTTGAATATAACAGTAATGTAACACTTTCATATAATAATTAGGGCAATGCACTGCAGAACAAAGTTGTAGAGCTTGTCAAGTAATACAATTTTTCATACACTGTATTCATAAATTCAGCTGTTAAACCAAGTTATCGGTAAATTCATCCATTTTCACGAAATGACTTTTTACAACACTGGCTCTTTAAGAGTATCATTAAAAGGAAATTCTGATACAAGTTGGTCGTCTAAACTACAAGCAGTGTCTGATTTTAAAAGATCACTTTTTTCCGTGTTTAACATTCTGATCCGCGCATGGGAGAGTACAAAAAACAACAATCAAAGTGTATTCTGATCAATTTAACTGAGCCGACAAAATATTAAAGTGCCACGGCGCAAGGTTCCCAAGTTCTCTTAAAACACATCGATCTTAAGTATCTTTGTCTTTTTGACATATGAGAGAAAATATTGAATACCATCGACAAAGTGAATGTATCCTTGCAGTCAAAAAACCATCACCATAGACGTGGCCAGTAAACTACGGTGGCATTGCGTGAACGTAGCTTCAGCAAGCTGAAAATAATTTAAAAAAAACTATCTATGTTCTAGAATGACGCAAAACAGGCTCTGTGGCTTGGCTATTTTTTCGATAGAAAAGGAATTGCTACCAGATCTTGATGCAAATTTTATTTTTGATCAGTTTGCTTCAGCTAAGGCACGTAAGGCGAATTTCAGTAAATATAAATGTGAATGAAAGTTATTCCAAACACAAACTTGTATATAAAACATTAAAAATGAGTCGATGTAGATAAAATATTGTTAATATTTACAATAACATGAGACGAAAGTCAACATAAGTCACAAATAATCCAAGAGTGTATAAAATGACTAATGTATGTATGTATGTAAGGTAGCCACCATCCCTTCTACGACCTTGTCATGTATGCAGCTCCACTCAATAGCAAGATCAAATTCCTTTCAGTCCACGCAACCAAATGCAAAATACACAAAGGCGATTTTGAGCGTACTTCTTGATTAGGTAGGAAACTGATGGTTTTCTAGATTATGTATTTTTAATCTTCAAAATGACAGTAACAAATTGGTAATCAATCATGATTTAAACATCGAATCATTATCCAGATAGATACAGCTCATGTCCGTATCATTAAAAGTGAAATAATTTGGAAAATATAGCAGTTATAGAACTATTTCCTAACAACTTATTAAAAAAGGCAACCCTGATTAAGCCATCCCTATCTCGTATTATTTTCTTCTCTTTCAACACCAATAACTTCATTTGAGATGCATAAAATACCATACCATTTTGACGAACTTCAATATGCGAGTTCCGTCGTTCCGTAATGTCATGTTTGATTGACAATTCATGAAATATTGTTCATGGACTAAAATCCTTTTTTTTTGTGTGATTTTCATTTAGAACCAAAAAAGTTCTACATTTTTGAAGAATAGGCACAGCATAATTAAACAGATGTGTTATTTCTTTGATTTTTTATGAATGTTTTTGAAAAAATTTTATTACATTTGGAAAATTGAGACAACACAATGAATTATCATGATGGAAAAAAAAACTCTCGTAAAATATGGATTCCGTGTAATTGATTTCTGACAAGCGAAATACTAACCATGAATATCCTCTTGTATCATATGCCAAACCTAGAAATCGCAAAACTTAGTAACACACCTGTCACTAACCTAGCCCTAGGAAATCTTTGCCCATGTTCCTTCAGTGTACCATTCAACAGCACTTACGTGGTCCTATAAATTACGCCTAGTTTTAATTTTGCAATTTTAATCACAATTCATGATACTCGTCCTAACTCCATCCCGCAACATCCCAAGAACGGAGCTAAGCAAAAACTTTACCCATTTCCCTAATTCCTTAAGAGTCTTTTCCCTCCCTACCCATCCTAGCGAGAAGCGACGTTCTCCAGAATAAGAAGATAAACTGCACTCCTTCCTATTCGCAGCCATTGCACAGTGGAACGAAAGCTGTCCAAATTACGCTTATTTTTAATTGCGTGAAAATTGGATGCAACAAATTATATATGTGTCTTTGGAAAAAAATGTCAAAATAAAAAAAAAATCTACCTCTATGTGCAATTGGAGTGATTATGTACTCACATATTAGGGAAATACATTTATTTCATAGCGCTTATAAGTACCAAAATCATGGGGAAAATTGAAAAAGCCTCTGAAAAAAACCATGTTCGTCAAAAACTATTTCAATTTTCAATTTCAATTTCAATTTCAATTTCAATTTCAATTTCAATTTCAATTTCAATTTCAATTTCAATTTCAATTTCAATTTCAATTTCAATTTCAATTTCAATTTCAATTTCAATTGTAAATTTCTATCTCACTTACAATTTTAATTTCTCAATTTCAATCTCACAATTTCAATTTGTCAATTTCGATATCAAATTTCAATCTCACAATTTCAATTTCTCAATTTTGATTTCAAGTTTTTGTTTAACAATTTCAGTTTCTCAATTCCAATTCCATAAATTTGATTTTACAAATTAAATGCCTATCCTGCATGGGGTAGTATGACAAAGGGTTATGTGCCTGTTCGTATACTACCGTTCAAATACCTTCCGCTCGTTTTCAATCTTGAATTCTTTCAATTTTCAAAGCCTGCCGTTACTCTATACGGATCTATCACACTTTCTCTTCATGTCTATTTGTTCTAGCAATAAAATTACTGTCCGCTCCTAGCGCTTCGCATGGAGATGAGCAATTATTTGCTTCTGCTAACTTTATCAATTTAAATTTCACAATTTTAGTTTCACAATTCCAATTTTACACTTTCAATTTTAAAATTACAATTTCACAATTTTAGATTCTCAATTTGGATTTCACACTTCACACACAGTTTCACAATTTCAATTTCATAATTTCAATTTCACAATTCCAATTTCACAATTTCAATTTCAAATTTCAATTTCACAATTTCAATTTCACAATTTCAATTTCACAATTTCAATTTCACAATTTCAATTTCATACTTTCAATTCCACCTTTTCGATTTCAGACTTTCAATTAACAAATTTAAATTTCACAATTTCAGTTTCACACTTTCAATATCACACTTTCAATTCCAATTCAATTTAAATTTGATAATTTCATTTCATTTTCATATTCAAATTCAATTTCAAATTCAATTTCAAATTCAATTTCAAATTCAATTTCAAATTCAATTTCAAATTCAATTTCAAATTCAATTTCAAATTCAATTTCAAATTCAATTTCAAATTCAATTTCAAATTCAATTTCAAATTCAATTTCAAATTCAATTTCAAATTCAATTTCAAAATTCAATCTTCAAATTCAATTTCAAATTCAATTTTCAAATTCAATTTCAAATTCAATTTCAAATTCAATTTCAAATTCAATTTCAAATTCAATTTCAAATTCAATTTCAAATTCAATTTTTCAAATTCAATTTCAAATTCAATTTCAACAATTTCAAATTCAATTTCAAATTCAATTTCAAATTCAATTTCACAGTTTTCAATTATAACAATCATTAATTTCTAGATATCAATTTCACAATTTTAAACTAACAATTTTAATTTCAATTTCGAAAAATTCATTTCATTTTCATATTCAAATTCAATTTCAATTCCAATTGCACAATTTCAATTACATAATTTCAATTTGTCGATTCCAAGTTCACAATTTCAATTTCAAAGTTTTAATTTCACAATAACAATTAACAATTTCAATTTCACAATTCCAATATGTATCTCAATTTCAATTTCAATTTCGCAATATCAATTTCTCAATTTCAATTTCAAAATTTCCATTTTCAAACTTTCAATACCACACTCTTAATTTCACGCTTTCAATTTCAAACTTCCAATTCCACTATTTAAATTTCTTAATTTCAATTTCACAACATTAATTTTACAATTTCAATTTCACAATTTCAATTTCACAATCTTAATTTCACAATTTCAATTTCACAGTTTCATTTTCACAATTTCAATTTCACAATTTCAATTTCACAATTTCCACTTCACAATTTCAATTTCACAATTTCACAATTGAGCAATTTCAATTTCACAATTTCAATTCCATAGTTTCAATTTCACAATGGCAATTCCGTAATTTTAGTTTCACAATTTCAATTACACAATGCAAATTTCACAACCTACAACCTCTTCACACTCTCAATTTCGCACTTTAAATTTCACAAAATCAGTTTCACACTTTTAATTTCACACCTTCAATTTCATACCTTCAATTTCACACTTTAAATTTCACACTTTCAACGTCACACATCCCATTTAACACCTTCAATTTCACACCTTTAATTTCACACTTTCAATTGCACACTATCAAGCTTACATTTTCAATTTCACTCTATAAATTTCACAAAACCAATTTCATACTCTTCGTTTAACACTTTTAATTTCACAATTTCAATAACACAATTTTTTCACACTCTCAGTTTCTCACTTTAAATTTCATACTTTCAATATCACACTTTTATTTTCACTCTTTCAATTTCATGCTTTCAATTTCATCCTCTCAATTTCAACTTACAGTTTCACACTTTCAATGTTATACTTTCAATTTCCAAACTTCAATTTCACAATTGCAATTTCAAAAGTGCAATTTCACAATTTACATTTTCCTACTTTTCATTTCATACTTTCAATTTCATACCTTTAATTTTACACTCTCAATTTCATACCTTCAATTTCACACTTTTAACTTCACACTTTCATTTGCACACCTTCAATTTCACACTTTCAATTTTATACTTTCAATTTCACATTTTCAATCTCATGCCTTCAATTTCACTTCCAGTTTCACTCTTTCCATTTCACAATGTTAAAATCATAAAATCTTTACACTTTCAATTTTACAGATTCAAATTCACACTTTTAATTTCACACTTTCAATTTCACACCTTCAATTTTACTTTTTTTATATCATGCTTTCAATTTCGCACTCTCAATTTCACGCATTCAATTTGACACCTTCAATTTCACACCTTCAATTTCACAACTTCAATTACATAATTTCAATTTCTATTACAATCACACAAACAATGACAATAACAAAAACAATTTATTTTAAAATTACAATTCCAATAACAATAGCAATAGCAATTACAATAACAATTTCAATTACAATCAAAAAAACAATTACAATTAGAACCACAGTAACAATTACAATTACAAAGACAAAAAGATTTACAGTAACGATTACAATTACAATTAAGAGTTCAATTACAGTTACAATTACATTTACTATTACAATTACAATTACAATTACAATTACAATTACATTTACTATTACAATTACAATTACAATTACAATTACAATTACAATTACAATTACCATTACAATTACTATTATAATTGCAATTACAATTTCAATTACAATTACAACATTAATTACAATTTTTATTACAAATTCAATTGCAATTTTCAATTACAATTACAATTGCCATTACAGTTTTAATTACAATTAACATTAATATTACAAGTGCAATTACCATTAAAATATAAACAATAATTATAACTACAATTTCAATAACAATTAGAATCAATTTAACAATTACAAATACAACAACAATCACAATAACACTTTCAATAACAATTTGAATATCAACTACAATTACAATTTCAATTCCAATAACAATTACGATAACGATTATGATTACAATTATAATAAAATAACAATAACAATAACAATAACAATTACAATAACAATGACAATTACAATCACAATAACAACTACAATTACAATAAACCCTACAACTACAGTTACAATTACAATTACAATTATAATTAAAATTATAATATCAATAACCATAACATTTTTAATTGCTGTAAAAATTAACATAACAATACAATTACTATTGCAATAACACCAATAATTACTATTACAATTAGAATAACAATGACAACAACAATTACAACTACCATAACCATTGTAATTGCAATTAAAATAACAATTACAATTATAATCACAATCACAATCACAATTAAAACTACAATTACAATTACAATACAGTAATAATTACATTAACAATCACAATTAAAATTTCAATTACAATAAAAATAAAAATTGCAACAAAAATTATAATTACACTAAAAATTACAATTACAATAAAAATTACAATTACAATAAAAATTACAATAAGAATCAATATAACAATTATATAACCATTGCCATTAAAAATGGAATAACAATTGCAGTTACAATAACAACTACAATTTCGATTACAATATCAATAACAATTACAATAATAATTACGATTTCAATTGCAATTAAAATTACAATTACCATAGCTATTAGCGACATTCACAATTATAATTACAATTACAATAACAATAATAATAACAATGACAATATTAATAACAATAACAATAACAATTACAATTACAATAACAGTAACAATTACAATAACAATTACAATAACAACTACAATTACAATAACAATATAAATAACAATCACACTTACAATTTCAATTAACAATTAAAAAACAATAACAATTACAATTACATTAACAATTACAATAACATTTACAAATATCATAAAAATTACAATTACAATAAAACAATTATCATTACAATTAGAATTACAATTTCAATAACAATAACAATAACAACTACAATAACGAATACAATATCAATAACAATAACAATTATAATTACGATTTCAATTTCAATTAAAATAACAATTACCAGAGCAATTAAAGTTAGAATAACAACTACAATCACAAATATAATAACAATTACAATTACAATTACAATTATAATTACAGTTACAATAACAAAATAAGTATCAATTACACTTACAATTACAATTTACATATAAAACACAATATAAATTCAATTACGATAACAATTACATTAACAATTACAATAACATTTACAATTACGATAAACATTAAAATTACAATAAAAATAAAATTAAATAACAATTGCCATTACAATTATAATTAAAATTTCAATAACAATAACAATAACAACTAAAATTACGATTACATTATCGATAACAGTTACAATTACAATTACGATTTCAATTTCAATAAAAATTATAATTACCAAAGCAATTTTAATTAGAATAGAAACTTCAATCACAATTATAATAACAATAACAATAACAATTACAATCGCAATTACATATATAATTACAATTACAATTACAAATACAACTGCAATTACAATTATAATATCAATTGCATTAACAATTACAATTAACAATTACAAATACAATTACAATTACATATGCAAAATCAATAACAATTACAGTTTAATTTACAATTACAATTACACTTACAATTCCAATTACAATTACAATTACAATTACAATAAAAATAACAATTGAAATTGAAACTACAATTAGAATAACAACTATAATTAAAATTAGAATAACAATTTTAATTACAATTAAAATTACAATTACAATTACATTTACAATTTCAATTACACTTACAAATACCATTATTTTAAAAGTTACAATTGCACTTACAACTAGATATACAATTACAATTACAATTATAGTAACATTTACAATTACAATTTCAATATCATTTACAATTACATACACAATTAAATTTACATCTAAAATTAAAATTACAATAACAATTATAATAACAAATACAATTACAATAAAAATAAAAATCACAATTACAATTACAATTAAATTTCTAAGCACGCAAATGGCCACATGCGGTCAAACGGAAACCTGTTTTGGAAAGGCAGGTCCGAGGACAAATCATCAGATAGCCATTAAACTTTGAGAAATAGCCAACTGGGGAAAATTTCGTGAATATTAATACCCATATTGCCTGGGTTTCCTTTTAAATATGTTCATGGCCACTCTAGGCTCCACGGGAACCTGTTACAGAATGGTCGTTACAGGTACAAATTGGCATATGGCCAACTATAGAATAGAAATAGTTTCTAAGAATTATTTCAACGATTTTCACATCCATTCCCGGAAATTTAATAGATGTTTCCAAATAGTGTCTCCGTACCGGACCACAGCCCCGGAAACCCGGATTTACTTAGTTGCTGCTTTTGACAGTTTTGCTTGATGTAGAAGGAAATATTATCACATCACCATGAGGCCACAAGGGTGGACAGTGATTTTGTTAAAACGAAGGATATGAAGAGGAAGTGTTAATAGTTCCGTCAGTGTACAACAGGCTATGCCAAATTGAATAGAAGTATTGAAAATTGAGCGAAAGGCTTGGATAAATCAGTACTCGAACCAAGTACACATTCCTTTGCCTTACATCCCCAATGTAGGGTGGGTCAAGGCATGAACGAGTCCGCCACCTTGACAGGCAAAAGAATGCGCGTTTGATCGTGCTTATGCGCTACTATGGCTTGTGATGGTTCAAGCGGATTGTTTGTACACACTCTGCCTTGTTGCCTACTTGGGAGAGAAACTCTCTCCTTTTGGATTTATTTCAGAATATTAATTCTTATTCTAATATTCTAATTTCTTAGTTTTTGTTTGCATTTTTCTATTATTATATTTTTTATGCTTGTTTTAAAGGCTGATTCCATTTTTCACGTGACTTTAATTTGTTTAACTGCAATAAGAAAAGGTATATATACCCTAATAAGTGAACAAATTATCACCCTTGTTACCGTTATGGCAAAGACTTTTTGTTTTTGACGAACTTTTTTAAAGACACTAATATTGTTCAATCTTCCATTTCCACGCAATTAAAAACGCTTGATTTCCCTAGCTTTGTTCCACCGTGCATCGTCGTTGTCGTTGGCACACCGGGTTCCTTCCATCGATACCGCTCTCATATTTATAACGGAACGACGATGGGCGGCTAGACTTTCGTGCAACCCGCCGCCACGAGCATCATGTTAGGGCAAGAAATTCCCACACGCCGCAACCTGCCAACACGAAAAAGCCCCGTTGCTGCAACATAAGCCAGAAGGAGGTAAGAAAATATTGCTACGTTATTGATCGCGACTTACCTCGCGCCTAGAGGAAGGTGAGATACTAGCTTCCTTCCGGTAGGGAATTTCCTTCTTCGGTTCTCTCGAACCGTTCGGAGTAGTTCCGAACCAAACCAGGCGCTTCCTTCTCTTTTGAGTCGCTTTGCTGAATAGGGAGTGGAAATTCAAAAAACTCACGCTAGTCACACGGAAAACTGTGCACCATTTATACATTTCCCTGCCCTCGGATGTAACCAACTTCGAAGGCAAATGTGAGCGATAATTATCAGCGATAAATTTTCACCTTCCGAAATGAATGAATGAATGAATGAAATTATAATACAGAAAAAAGTGGCCGTCTGTTCTGTGAGAGGTTTGGGGTAGGACGAGGATAGCCCCTCCCCTCCCCGAATCACGTTGATAAACATCTAACGAGCTGTAAAATTGCTCTATTTCGGCTTTCCGACGAGGGTTTGCGTAGAGCTCAATTTGCTATCGGAGGCAACGACAACGACGGCGAATTCGATGGTTCCGTTCCGGACGTGCGAGGGGTGGGGTTCAATTTTGACAGCATTAGAAGGGTGATTTTCAACAGGAAGCAATAAAATTTTGCGCTTAGAACGGAAATTGACAGAAACGGCGTACGGAACGGCCCCACATGAAAAATGTAATTTTATTGTACACATGTTTCTAGCATTTCATGAGATTAAAACATTGTCGCCGGGGAGGGGGATGAGAGCTGTGATCGGTTTTAGAAAGAATCATAAAGAAAGAAATAAATAATGAAAACACCAGTAGAAGAGAAAGATACACTGTACAGATTCTACACTGCATTGGAAATGTGGAGATCCCTGCCCTACATTATTACAGCGCAGTCTATAATTGCAACATTGCACCAGCAGATTATAACAACCAGCTTGCTAATGAACTGACTTTGCCTCGTAGGTGTTGCACTTATAAACTCACATGCCGAACGAACCAAATGGCACCTTTCTTTTTGAAGTGGGTTCAGTGGTGATGGGTGTTCAACCCTGTTGCCTAGGAGAAAGGCGGCAGAAAATCGGGCTGTCAACGGAAACCAAAATCAAACAAGGGAAAAATTTTAATGAAAAATTTACTCACCTGCTCTGCTTTTCGATGGCGGTTCCGGCTTAGTTGATGGAAGTGGTGAACGATGTGTGCAGCAGTGTGGCCAGATTCCGTAAAATTGCATGGTTTTGGTTAGCTTTTGTATGACATTATGTAGTTTATTATGTTTTAATATGTTGTGTTTTGCAACGTTCAAAACTATCATTTTTTTTATGAAGTTTTATTGGCGGGACCCTGAATAGAGTTGGAACCTCTACGCTAGGCCTTCGATAATATCGTTACGTAAATCCTTTCAAATCATTTTGCCAGCCGTACATGGAACATGTTGCCAAGGAGACACTGTTGCAAATGACTAAGATGGAGCCACGTTTGAGAATTTTGCGTCCTTTCGTCTGTTTTTACATTCAGTGGCAATTCGACGACCCAGACCGGTGCTACGACGCGTTCTATTCGACTAGCCCCCGGCGGTGGATTTAGCCTACTCCGTTAGAGAGTTATCCGTCGAAGGAACGTTTACCGAAACCGATCGTGGTATCTCTCGTCATCTACATCGCATGTCGTAGTTCCTCCCGCCAACTGTAGTAGTGCTGACATGATCTGTACTACAGCCGTGTTCACCGCGTTCCATTTGTCTTCGTCGCTAGACATACATCCAACGATATTGTCTACGTTGACGTGTGCGCCAACAATGATTGTGATTTCTCTTCGTGGGTGCGCAAACCTTGGGCAATTGAAGATGACGTGTTTCGGTGTTTCTTCTGTGTCCCGACACTCAGGACATATCAACGACCTTGCATGGCCGAATCTATGCAAGTACTGCTTAAAGCACCCATGACAAGACAGAAATTGCGTCATGTAGAAGTTAACCTACCCGTGTGCTCTGTTAATCCACATCGACAAGTTGGGAATTAGACCATGGGTCCACCTGCCATTCGTAGCGTTGTCCCACTGCGGCTGCCACTTGGATAGTGTGATAGCGGCTGCCACTTGATAGTGGATGCTGCCACGCACTCTCTTCCGAACTCCTCTTGTGCTTCGGTCCCTGCAGCACTCGCTATCTTCCAGTAGAAGGTAAATGGGGAGCATCCCGACTATCACACGCACGGAGTCTGACGAGATGGTTCGATACGCAGTCGACAAGCACATCGCCATCAGCCTGGACGTACGATTCAGTTGGGCGCGAATTCTTCCAATCTTCAATGCCACCAACCACACTGGGCATGCGTACCTGATGATTGAAGATGATACGCTCGCTAGTAACCTCCTTTAGCTACTGCTGATCGCAGAGTTGTTGGTCATGATTCGAGATAGTGCTGAGATCACTGCCGTGGCTTGCTTGCCGATCTAGTCGGCATGACTATTGAAGTTCAGTCAATCGTCCAACATGACTCCCAAGTGTCTGACTTCGCGCTTTGAGTCAATGATGCACTTGCCGACCATGATTCTTTCATGCACTGTCTTCCGGTTGCTGATAATCACCAACTCAGTCTTGTGGTGAGCTAGCGATAATTTCTTCCCACACATCCAGTCTTCCACCGCATACCGCTCTCACTCTCCGTGTACTTCATGAGCCTGTTCAGGACCATTATCTCCAACAATTTGCAACGGTATCCAATAGGCATATCGACCTATACGCTGATGGATCGCCGGGAGGTTTACCTGGCATTGGTAGTAGCCTTTTCCAGATGTCGGGAAAACTGCCCTCTTGAATACAACGATACAATGTTGTATTGTGGTCCTGCTCATATCAGGATTTTTGCGGATCGCTGCTTTTAGAACTAAATTTGCAATTCCTTCCGACCCTGGAGCTTTTTAGGTTGGCAAGTCTTTCGCTACCACGAGCTCTTTGTTCATTACCCTGATTTCTTCTTAATGGACATCCTGGTCAGCGTACGGCCAGACCGTCGGCTAATGCATCCGGAACAATGTCTCTTCTCCGGGCACCTGTCGGGTACGGTGCGGTAGGACCTTTTATCTTAGACATGGCTACTTTGTATGCGCTACCCCATGGATTCTCGTTAGCTTTGCGGCAGAGATCGTCAAGACAGGCTTTCTTGCTAAACCTGATTGCTTTGTTCAGTGCAGCTCTTGCTGCTATATAGGGTAACCTTCGTTGCTCCTTTTCGCTGTTATTGCTGGCCCTCTGCATTCTCCTTCTGGCTCGGAAGCACTGTGCACGCAAACCAGCAGTTGTCGGATTCCACCAGTAGACAGGGCGTCGATAGTTTCTTGGATTTCCCGTCCTTAGCATGATTGCGTCACACGCTCTGGATAAGAGTCGCTATCAGCTGATCTGCGGTGGTGTTCAGTGAGTTATCCTCCAGCTTCAGAGCCTCCTCGAACCCTTTCTTACTGAATTTCGCTGTCTTCCACCTCCGCATGTTAAGTTGAGTTCTACTTGGCTACGCCTGCGTCCTGCCTCCGATGTGGTACCGGATCGCTTGATGGTCACTGTGGGTATATTCCTCACTTACTCTACAGTTTATAGCTCTCACCAGACAAAGGCTGCAGAAATGATGGTGCTGACATTACCTTTGTTGGCGATTTCTACTTTCCAGCGCTTCAAATAGGCTGCTTACTCTTGTGTTTGTAAGCCGGCTACCCGCCTAAATCGCCGGCTATGACGGTTGGCCTTCGATCGATTAACTCCTCTGTCACCTTGTCCAACATCTATCTCTATCGTCAATCTTGGGGGTGCGTAGCAGCCACAAATAAAGGTTCCGTTGATTTTAACAATCACGAAACATTCACCTTGGATGGGGTATTTTTCCACTGCTACGGTCTTGGCCCTGCCTGCTGTCCAGTTACTATCTCCTAGGGGGACTCGGTATGGCTCCGGAATTATAGCAACATCGCACTTTTGTTCTGCAATGGTTTGTTGCAGCAAAAGTTGAGCTGTCATCACAGTGGTTGAGGTTGGATTTGAATTACCTTCACTGGGACTTAAGAGCACTCGCTTGTTATACGGCCGGACATCTTCGCAGAAGATTTCATCGCCTGGACAAAGTCTACATGAAGCTCTGGCGAAGCTGGATGTGAAGTTGTGCAACGAAGTGAATGCCAGCGCATTCCGCAAAGACGGTGGGGTGTCCATCATCGACGTTACGTTCTCTAGCCCTTCGCTTATGGAAGGCATGAACTGTAGAGTAAGTGAGGAATACTCCCACTGTGACCCCCAGGCGATCCTCCACAGCATCGGCTGGTGAGCTCCCATAGCAACAAGAAGAACGAGGATCTGCGAGTGAAAGTGGAAGACAATGGACTTCGAAAGTAGGTATTCATCGAGGCGTTTCGAACAAATAGCGGAGCAATGCTTGACAAAGACGAGTTGACAGAAGCGATAGCAATAGCCTGCATCAATGCCGAGGAAACAGGAGCTCAGGAACCGACGGTGCCCAGCTTACTGGTAAAATGAGACTCTCAATACCCTCCAAACAGAAACCCGTATTTCGCGGAGCTCGCAACTCCCTCAAACGAGAGATCACGTTGAGCAAGTCAAACTGTTTTAAAGAGTTGTGCCAAGAAGCCGATACGAACCCTTGGGCCAACGCTTATAGAATCGTGGTGACGAAGTTTAAGCGTCCACCGACACCTGCTGAAACATACCCGGACAAATTGAAGACGATCGTGAACGGTCATTTTCAGCATCATGACCCAAACAAAAAAACTTATACAAAACATTTAAAATACGGGAAAATTCAAATAAAAAAGTTCTGATAAAGAAACGAGTTTTTAGGAGGTATTACAATAAAGTTATGTGATTTGAACAGAAATATTAAGACATTTACTATACTCATTCATGTCTGTTTGTCGGTGGTTTTAATATGGGTAGATGAATGTGATCTAACTGACAAGTTTAGATTTTGTTACAAATTTTTGTTACAAATTCGATCGAATCAGATAGCAGGAGCTAACTACTAGAGGCCTTTGTAATAGGGCATAGTGAGTGCGTAATGAACAATAGCTCCGTTCCTGAAGTGGTGGTTCCGAGGAGGGCTGGGTCTCGAGGAACGGTTGGGTATTTAGTGGTCGAAGAGTTGACACCATCCTCTCCCCCCTTAAATTCTTCAGAGTTAAAAAAAATAAGCGTAATCTTCCTTCAATTTGAAAAAACAAAGCGTTCCTTTAAATAGTCGTCTTCCCTAATGGGATGAAAATTATATTCCTGACTCAAAAACTCAATCAAATCATTACGAACAAATCAATGCACTCTGGCATCACTTCCTGCAACTGTCAGGGTGGAAAATCGAGGATTTTCCACATAAAACTGCTCGGTTTTTGAAGATGACGGGTTTATGTTTCACATCTTTTGTAGTTCTACCACCTTCAGCAACCTGCGGTGAAAAAAGTGGCTACCGTGGATAACTATGGAACTTCCCATTTCCCCTGCCGCCGCTGCTAGTCAGTCACCCGGTCAACCGGGTTGAAGGATGTACAGAACAAACATATTCACCTTTTAATTATTTGCGCTCTTTTGTCGTCGTCGTCGTTCTTCTGGCAAGAAATACACTGCAGGATATTTAAGCCTAACCGCACAGTTTTGCCAGATTGAAGCCCCGTGTGGGTAGAGTAGAGAAAAATTGAAATTCAAGCTTTCTTTTGTTTTCTCTCATATCCTGTCGGAAAAAATGAGGTTTCTTTCTCCAAAACCAGCGAAGGGAACAAAAGAAGTACACTGCAATGTTGAGAAGATATGAACAAAAAAGCCAGAAGGATAAATGATCAAACCAATTTTTCAAAGCTGAGAGAAATATATCTTGCACACCATTTTTCCATCGCACTTTGCACCGTCGAATTATTTTCCTTCGGATATATGCATCGATCCTAGACCGTTGTGGTTAAGAAAGCAGTAGGCATACAAAAGTGAATTATTTCTAGAGGAAAACAGCTACCAGCACGAGCTGGTTCCGTTGAAGAGCTAGCAGTAATACAAAATAACTTTTCCAATTCTCTGCGAATGCAACTTTTTCGAAATCGTTCGATGTGTACAATTTTGTTCATCGAGTTTTGAGGCTACCAGCCATTCGTCCCACGCCGCTTCACCATAACTCCACATCGCCATCACGTGTGGCTACCGGACGGGTCAGGACGGCCCAGAGAACGAAAATAAGATATATTACCTTTTGCGAACAACTTGTGTATGGTACGGGATTGGATTTCGACAATCACGTGTCGGAAAAATGAACGTACGTGAAGAAGCATCATGCAATCAAAGTTTCAGAAGCAGCAAAGCTTCTGGTCGAAGTTTTCCTGAAACGGGATTGATGAGCTGAGTTTTCGATTGGGTGCCTGTGATAACGATATAAATCATAACCTTCGGCGAAAGGTTCGTTTAATAAATGTTACGAGCAGTTTGAAGCATCATATTGAAGATATCTGCCAAACATGCTATTGCTTTGCTATAATTTTGTTTTTTTTGCTGGGAGGGGGTCATCGTGTATGATCATATTGCCTCTTGGAAAAGTATGACTCCATAAGCAAATGTAGTGAGAAAAAGAGCTTCTATGGGGAATTAAACTGTGCCTATTATGGACATAAAGGACAAAACCACACGAGCAAAGGATTTTACCAAATTCATCAAAAAAAAATTATTTATTTTTAATCAGTTCGTTTATTTGTTAGGCTCAGGTGTATGTTACACTTTGCGCAGCCGATATTCAATATTGACATTTTTTTGTTTTTCGATTTTAGTAAAGTGGGGCGCCAATTACTCGTGGCTAGTTCGAGGTTAATGGGTCACATCATCGTTTGGAAGGGGCTAGGCAGGTTTATCCAAGGTATCAGTCGCTGCTCATGGTTGCGACATCTACCAAGTCCTCGGTCCCTGTAGTCCCTTTCAGGAACGCATCTTGGTGACCACAGCTCACAGTGATTCCTATTTTATACAAAAGGCAGAAAAACTCTAAAAGTGGAATTTCCTTAGCTAAGTTATGTGTTTCCAAGTGATTTTGTGCTGCTGATTTCAAATATGTTTTTTACATTGTCGTATTAGGCCACACTTTTGAGATATGGCCATTTTATGTGCTCCTGGAGTATCCGGAATATCCGGTAAAATAGTAAATTCATTAGTCTTGTCCTTAAGCATTACGATTCTTTTTAAAACCATTTGTACATAGTGCCGAACCCGCCAAAGGCTGAAAGGCACTATAATAAAGAAAGAAAGAAAAAAAACCATTTGTACATCAAATGTAAGAAATAATGCGATGTGGAGAACATTATACGGCTCTAAGTGGCTCATGACGTGGCCTTTCGGAAGTTCCGGAGCATTGGCAAAATTTGATAATTCAGAAAGTCAGAACCAAAATGATGAAGTGGATCTTAAAATTTTGCAATAATAGGTAGGTTTGTTCCTTTTCAAAAAATATATGACTCAAGATTTTCATATTGTCATTAGGGTGTTCCATTTTAAAATAAGGTGGTTCAAATAACCAAATTTTGAAAATATATATATTTCAAAGAATTATAACTTTTGACCAATTTACTCTTTGTATGATGAAATTATATGGAAAAAATTGAGTTATAGCACTAAGAATTCATTTTAATATAAAAAATCAGTTTTAGAAATGTTCAGTTTTTATTATTTTGATGTCGACTTCAATTTTCATGTAAATTTCAATTAAGGAAATTCAGAAGATTTAACCGTAAGTCATTTTAAAGATTGTAATGATTTATTTCAATTTGTATGCATTCTTTTCACCCTTTTTACAAAAAGAGAGTATACAGATTTCTTGGAAAATTGACTTTTGATCCGAGGCCCGGAGTACCGAATGATGTATACCATTCGACCCAGCTATTCAAGATTGTATTTTTTGGCATTTAATTATCAACTTTTGGAAGATAACCAATAATAAAACTTCATCCGCATGTTTTTTACGACACAGCAAACATGGTGAAATAAATTGAACGTATGAGATGACAACAATAACGGAAATTTATCAGTTTGAAAAGGCGAAGTGGCAGTGCCTTTTCCAAGGAGTCAGGTTGCAGTATCATTTTTCTTAGGGGATCCCAGGCTTTGCATCACCAATCGGTTTTCTAAGCAATCTTTATTTTTCCTTTATAAAAATGTATTGTAAATATCTTCAGATATTCCACATATTCCGGATGATCAGTAGGACCATATATGCAGTAACCAGTAGAAATCACAAATTGGTTACTGCAGTGAATTCGTTCACACATTTCATGTTAATTTATTTGAAAATACATTTATCCACCTGCCTTGAGATCTGACCCCTTTAACACTTTCCTGGGAGTACTAGGAATAAGAACACGGAAGTGGTCATAATCGTCATGGAAACTTGATATCATCACCATTGCACAGTGGTCAAAAAGTCGATTTTAACGCTCTTAAATCATAGCTCCCTAAATAGTGGAGCTAGAGCAATGGCGTCTTTGGCAAAGTTGCTAGATATGACAAGCTTCATATTTTGACAGTTTGATTTTTGTGATCAATCCCCCTAAAAGTGAGATAAAAATTCAACTTTCTTAGGATTTTGAGATAGAGAAATGATGTCTTGAGCAAAATTGTAGAAAAAGTCAATACAAACAACTTTACTGAAGATATAAAAATTGTATATTTCACCCAATTGGAGATAGAAAGCGTTTTATAAGAAATAGCCTTCAAAAACACATTTTTCACTGAAACATTTTGTTTTTAATTTTAAGGACAATATAATGTTCTACAAAGTTATTTGCAATATCTAAATACAAAACTTTCTGGAATATACTATACCTGCATTATTTCAGTAGGATAAGTTATTGAACATTTTTCCGTTGTTTTCGTCGTATTTTTTAAATTAATAATTAATAATAATTGAAATAAAAATCGGGTTAATTATAGTAACATACAATGAATAAAAATATTGACACAAACAAAATGTACAATTATGCTAAAGAAAATGAGTTTGAAGGTGTGGTTACCATGACAACACAATTTTTTATACTGTTTGAATAATGAAATATAGTAAAACTATTGAAATTAGTTTTGAGCATAACTTCCCAGCAGTCGGATGTGGACGGACAAACTAAACACCACTTGAAAGCTCATTTAATGTACTATTAGATGCAGCTAAGTTTATCTGCTCCTACCTGCTCCTAAGTGTGGTACATCCTCCGAAAATACGACAAAAAAACGGAAAAATGTTCAATAACTCATCCTACTGAAATAATGCAGGTATAGTATATTCTAGAAAGTTTTGTATTTAGATATTGCAAAAAACTTTGTAGAACATTGTATTGCCCTTAAAATTAAAAACAAAATGTTTCAGTGAAAAATGTGTTTTTGGAGGCTATTTCTTATAAAACGCTTTCTATCTCCAATTGGGTGAAACATACAATTTTTATATCTTCAGTAAAGTTGTTTGTATTGACTTTTTCTACAATTTTGCTCAAGACATCATTTCTCTATCTCAAAATCCTAAGAAAGTTGAATTTTTATCTCACTTTTAGGGGGATTGATCACAAAAATCAAACTGTCAAAATATGAAGCTTGTCATATCTAGCAACTTTGCCAAAGACGCCATCGCTCTAGCTCCAATATTTAGGGAGCTATGATTTAAGAGCGTTAAAATCGACTTTTTGACCACTGTGCATTGCACTTATTTTTAAGTTCTAGTGTTATTTGATGTGTCACATGATGGATTTTGATCCAGATCTGAATCAGGTCACTGTAGCCGGAACATCAACCCTGATGAAGCTAATGCAGTTGTTGACTTTTGATATCATGATCATAGAATTTATTGTTTAATTCTCATGTAATTTGATGTGCCGCATGCTGGATTTTGTTTTTAGGCCCAAATTGGCCACTTCCCCGGGGGAATTCCCGGAACTTGTGAATCGATTGCAATAATTCAAAAGCAAAATAAAGCACTACAGTACCTTTCATTTGGCGGTTGTTTCATTTAAATCGGTTCAGTAGTTGCTTGGGAAACTGAGTTAGAATTATCGTTACATACATACAATACCTACACAATTACACACACACAAATTCAGTGCATCGAGCTGAGTTCGTAATATATAACACTCAATCCTCCAGGCTTGGGACTGGGAGTCGGTTTTCCAAGATTTAAATATGCATATACATTTCCTTGTAAGAAAGGATAAGACCGAGGAAACCTAGTATGAGATTTATTTATTTACCAATTTCAAGGGTTTCCCCGACATTCCAGGGCTCTGGCCTTCCAGAACCGTATTTTTTTTTAAATAGTGTTTAAAAAAAGTGAAAATATTTCCCAAGGTTCGCTTAAAACTTGATAGTTTTATCGGTACATACTTGTAATGACATTCAAGACATACTTAAAACTATGATAAAACTACCACAAGTTTTGATAGTTTTATGATTTTCCTTTTTAAGAACACTTCCAGTCCGTCACAAATATGCTTTGAAGATTCCATTTTCGATTCGTTCTGCTTAATTGGTTTTTTTTTGTTTATGGTTGAGTGGAAGCTGCTATATTTCTCTACCAAAGTGGATACGTATGTAAATTAATTGTAAAATTGACCATGAATGCATCTGTTTTTTGCCTCCAATTGATGAATTTTTCATACGACATTCAGTTTATTGGTGTTTTATTACATTAAAGTTCGATAATTTTAATGCGCCTCTGAATTATTGCTAGAACATTGACTTATTTAAAAAATAAAAAAAAATAGTTAAAAATTCAACTATTGATGACAAGGCTGATAAATTGTTATACCTTGCATAAATTGTGTATACAATCCATTTTATGTTTCAAAATGAATTTTAAACAGCATTGTTTGTTCGTACCATTGGAAAAATGAGAGTTTTGTTGCATACTTATGAAAATGGCTACCGTTCCGAGGGAATCCAGAGTCTACAATAAAATGCAAATAAAACCTATATTTCTTGCACAAGCCTAACAAGATTTTTTGAGGAGCCCGATAAGTTCATCTCTATTTGTTCTATTCTTGAAATTACGCTTGAATAAAACTTGTTAGAATTGCTCAAGGTAAACAAGTCTCTCGTAAGATAGCCATAAAATCAGTGTGAAAAAGGCACATCATAAACAAAGAAAATGTGACCGTGCAAATCAAAAGTGCCTATGCATAATTGTTGTTTTTAGTCATACTTACAGCTTATAATTTAATATTTTTAAGCACCAGCGTAAGTCGATAGAAAAAAAAAGAAAATTTGACTTGAATATGCTAACAATGGTTTTGGGAACAATAACAGATAATAAATATTGCCTGGAAGTTGAGCGAAAAATGATTTTTCCTCTTGATTTGTGTTCCCGAATGTCAGAACAAACACCGTTTTCGTATACTTAAGACTATTAGTGAACTAATTAAATATTAATAGCAACTATAAATTTAATCCCTTTTTCAATCAATCACTTCCAACTTTTCTTCAATATGCTATGGTATTGTTTTCATCTATCTGTCATTCCGCTCAGCCTTCATTTCCTTTCGCGAGGGAATCGACAGTGGCATCACTCAATTTACCGTCACCAGTGCTGCCAGGAACAATCTGTATGCTAAACCTAACGTCGGATGAAGTGCGCTGTGTAGTAGATCACTGAGCAATTCCAGCGCACCATTTCCGTCTTTAGATTTAACGGTGGTGGACATTCGATTACGCACTACTTGGGACGTTTGGTTTAACTTGCACAACTGGCATAAAATCAATTATCATGAGTTATGATTCTCGGTCTTCAACTGGCGACACATTGCATCATTTAATTGGATTCGTTACAAAAAATATGATGCATAACGCATAGACCCTTCTGATAAGTTAGTTTCAGTAGGATGCAAATCCAATGGAATGTAGCGATGGTAAAAAAAAATTGTCGTTGGTGGCTGAGATGAAGGAGTATTCAATATATTGGATAGGTTTTTATTGAATTTCCGCTTGAACGATCCACTATTTTATATATTCTTTCTACTATGGGCGTCCATTGTCCAGTTTGTTTATTTTTCACAAAATGTTCTTTCTCAAGAGTTTGTGCTCTTATTCGAAACCAAATGGTTCTAAGAGCGTTTTATGGCAGCATTTTCAAGATACATTTATGTTAAAGAAGAATGTCATAAAACTTTTTCAAAACTTTTATCATGTTTTATGAAAGTTGCGAATCGATGTCTTGAGAGGGGACTTAAGGATCTTATAAAATTACTTATAAAGTGAATTAGGCTTATATATGATGTAGTTTTATGGAGGTTTCTTCAAGTGTTCTTAAATCACTCTTAAGAACTTTTAATCAATTAAAACCACCTTAACTTGGAAAATGCCCTGATAAAACCAGATGAATGCTTTGATAAAACTACCAGAAAACATGAATAAAACCAATTTGCATTTGAATTGTTACTTGGGTGGGCAGGTACAAGTAGCACGGAAACAAAATGAAATTATAACTGTGAAACAATGGCAGGGAATTTACTAGAGTGGAAGGAAGGGGGTCCATGACATGACACTCTTAGATCGGACAAACAAAATTGATAACAAATTGTATTACCAGGTTATCATTTTATGATCACTGAATATGTTATCGTTGAGGCTGAATTAACAGCCAAAATAACTGAATGAATAGCAAATAACAAATACTTTTTGAAAATCATAATTATAGCTTATTTGGTTATCGCTACGAATATATTGAGAATAACTCCTGTATTGTAAGCCAATTTATTGAAAAATTTATTTATTGTAATCAATTTGAAATCGAATTCTTATATCATAATTTAAGAATTATTTAACTAATACATGCATACATACATACATACATACATACATACATACATACATACATACATTTATTTGTTCAACATCACATTCAGGATAAGACATAATCAAGAATAGTACGCCACAATAGAAGAATCCAAGTTGAAAAAAGAAGAAGACACCGAGTGGTGATAAATTTGACAGCTCCCATGTAAAAGTATAGGACGAACGTTTTAAAATGCTTTTAATAAATTCAAATGAAATTTCAATTAAAAGCGGTTTGTTGTGTGATGTAAGAAAACTCCTAAACTGCAAAATAGGGGCATTATTTTGTTTTATTTTTTATTTTGCTGACAATGTCTTTATTGAGTAGTTTGGGATTTTTCTTACATCATACAACAAACCGCTTTTAATTAGAATTTCATTTGAATTTATTAGAAGCATTTTAAAATGTTCGTCCTATACTTTAACATGGGAGCTGTCAGATTTATCACCCCTCGGTGTCTTCTTCTTCTTTCAACCTGGATTATTCCATACTCGGTTTGCGGCTGCCGGTCTCCAACCTCGGTCACGCCCAATGCTCGCCAGATTACCCTCCACCTGGTTCGCCCATCGTGCTCTCTGCGCTCCACGCCTTCTTGTGCCCACCGGATCAGTAGCGAATACCAACTTTGCAGGGTTGTTGTCAGGAATTCTTGCAACATGACCTGCCCACCGTATCCTTCCGGCTTTGGCCACCTTCTGGATGCTGGGTTCGCCGTAGAGTGCAGCGAGCTCGTGGTTCACCATTCGCCACTACACACCGTTCTCCTGCACACCTCCAAAGATCGTCCTTAGCACGCGTCGCTCGAAAACTCCGACTGCTTGAAGGTCCTCCTCGAGCATGGTCCATGTCTCGTGTCCGTAGAGGACCACCGGTCTTATAAGCATTTTGTACATGGTGCATTTGGTGCGGGGATGAATCTTTTTAGACCGCAGTTTCTTCTGGAGCCCGCAATAGGCACAACTTCCACGGATGATGCGCCTTCGAATTTCACGACTCGTAATGTTGTCAGCCGTCACTAAGGATCCGAGGTAGACAAATTCCTCCACCACCTCGAAGGTATTCCCGTCTATCGTGGCATTACTTCCTAGGCGGATCCGGTCGTGTGCGGTTCCGCCTACCAGCATGTACTTTGTTTTCGACGCATTTATCACCAGTCCGACCTTTGCTGCTTCGCGTTTCAGGCGGGTGTACAGCTCTGTCACCGTTCCAAATGTTCTTGCGATAATGTCCATGTCGTCCACAAAGCACACAAATTTACAATTCACTTAATATGATACGTAATAAAATATTTGATGAAAATGATAACATATGATAACAAAATTTGCCTAGGGTGATAACCAAATTTCTAATACGATAACAGCGACAAACAAAGCGATCTGGGATAACAGAACTTGTTAGGGAACGTCAATAAATTACGTCACGCAAAAAGTGACTTTTGTCTAACAGTGCTTGCGGGTATAATAGACAGAGACAGCGAAAGGTACACGGCGGTACGATTTGGCTGAATATTGTTTTTAACTTACTTTCGTCTAAAGTGGAGTATCCCATATACAGTCACAGCCAGAAAAAAGTGTTCACCTACCCCAGTTTCTCTTTTTTGTGCAGCTTACTGTAAAATAAATGAAAGATTCTAAGTTTTGTTGTTTTGATGGCATATTTAACATGTTCTTTTCTTGTCTGGTTCATAAAATACACTTGTCCTGCAAATTCTTTTTTTTCTTCAAGAAAGATCAAACTATAGTACAAATTATGCATGTCAAAATAAAGTGCCCACTTCTTATTTTCTTTAAAAAAAAACAAGTTGTAGATCCAGTCTGTTGAGTCATCAGTAGTTGATGTGTCCTCCCTTGGCCTTCTACAGTTTTTGCAAACTTTTCAGCATACTCTCCACCAGATCTTCCCAGGCGTTCTCAAGAGCTTGAAAATAGTTATGTTTGTTGGTAACTCCTGTCTTATAAACTCATGAATCCAAGATGGCCCACAGATTCTCTATTGGGTTCAGATCTGGACTCTATGGGGGCCATTCCATAGGTTTAATACGGCAGGAACGGAAGAATGCCTTTGACTTCTTCGTGGTATGTTTTGGGTCATTATCTTGCTGGAACACAAATTAGTTTTCCAGCCGAGTTTTAACCAACGAAACCTCCAAATTCACACGCAATATGTCGGTGTAGGAATCTGCTGTCATAATACCATCGATTTTTACCAAAGCACTAACACCCGCCCAAGAAAAACACCCCCACACCATCACGTTCCCTCCACCATGCTTAACTGTGCCCTGGATTTGTCGATCATGAAGCGCCTCTCCAGGTCTACGCTATGAGAGAGAGAGAGAGAGAGAGAGAGAGAATTGTTTTTAGTGTCTAACTTTTTATCAAAATTATTTCCCTTGTCTCCATTAAAAAAAAATAACATTGTAGTCTTTATATGAGTTTTAAAAAATAGAAATATAAAAGGTTTAACGTGTTAATCTTGCCGATGTCTCTTACCGTTAGCGAGTAATAAATGATTTTCTAATAAAATTACGCCTTTTTCAAATGTGTTTTACTCAATTCTTAAAAAAAAACCTATCTTCAGTTTTCAAACGTGATATGCAATAGTAAAAATACTTTCAAATTATGTTACGCATTATTTTTTTGGTTTGCCCCAACTACAAAAACCAACATTTGAAAAAGGCCTATTTTGTTTACAGAAACCACAATAACTTTTGTTTGGCATACGATAGAGACAATTTCAGCTCACCAAAAGTTGTAACTTGTATTGTTCTAGAATCAATGGCAACACAACTTTGATTCTTATAGCTATGTAGGAAAAAATGCTCTAATTTAGTCATAGCAAAAGGTACAAAAAAAAAAGTATACCATCAAAGGTGCTTGAAATTATTTATTCTAAAACTTTTTCGAATAACGTTTGCCTTTACTTCTGCAAATGAATAAAAATAGATTTTCGATTTCTCTGAAAATACGGACCACCCTAGCTTTCATTCACACTAAAAGAAGCGCCTTGTTATCAGAAACAACTTTGTGGAAGACAATTTTGCTCCAAAACTTCAAACTTAGGCTGAAAATGTATCTTTCCAGCTAAATACGCATTCGGGACCACTGTGCAGTGGTTTCCCGGGGAATTGTTCTCGGCTTCCTTCAAAGCGAGTATCGCGTCAATATATTCCTACCCATGCATTCGGACGAGGCCGGCGTCGGTATTGCCTTAGTATGGGATCACCAGTTTTTACACATTGAGGATGTATGCTAGTCCCAAGCATCATCTGTTGACTCTCTGTGCAATAACAGTTGATCTGGCAATAACGGAGCAATTACCGCGGGCGGTCAATCACGATCATGCTTATGCTTAAATGCTGCAATGCCCTTTTCTCTTTGTGTTCCAGATTTGTGAAAAAGTGATTAAAGGTTCAATCGACTTATCAATTTGCATGATGCCTGGTAAATTGGAAATGAACGGCAGAATACGGTAGGTAAAACACGTGCACGGAAGCTCTTCCAGCCGCTTCCGTGGCTCTAGTTTTTCAATGCTCATCATAAATTCTATGACCCTGAGGACGCTAGAAACCAGAAGATGTCAAAGTTTGCCAAACAATATATGATTTGGCAAGCAATTTGCTCGTGTAGAAGGCGGAGCTCCCCATTCGTGACAACTGTAACGGTCTATGGGCAGGTGTACCTAAAGAAATGCCTTCAAGAGCGTCTACTTCCTTTTCTGAGGTCACACGATGGTCCTACGATTTCCTGGCCGGATTTAGCCTCGTGTCATTACTCGAAAGAGGTTTTGGAGTGGTACAAGGCAAAGGAGGTCAATTTCGTGCCGAAGCATCTCAAAACTCCCGAACGCACCGGAGCTGAAGTCAATTGAAAAGCACTGGGCCATCATGAAGCAGGTACTTTGGAAGCATCCTAAGGAAGTAAAACCGGAGAAAGATATGAAGAAAAAATGGATTGCCACGTAAAAGAAAGTTGGTCCAAATGTTGTACAGGACCTTATGAGTAGTGAAAAGAAGAAGGTTCGTGCATTTGGATATGGAATTGAAATTGAATAAAATAAATATGGGAAAATATTCATAACAAGTTTTTTTACTCACTGAAAGTTTGAAGATAATTGGTTGAACGGGCGAATTTTGCCGAACATTTGTGTGTGTGTCGCAATTTGATTCCGTACACCCTTTACTATCAGGTGTGCTTTTTGGGAACCCTTTCTACGGAGGAAGTTCAAGAGTCAAATAATTATTGCTCGATCTTATAACGAGACTGTGTCAAATTATCGTTCAGAATCTTTAGATTATTTGCACTAGAAACACTCAAGTCACCTGCAGAATCATCAAAAATGGTAAACATTGTTCTACCTAATCCGCATCAAACGTTCGTGAGCATGATGAATAAACTATAAGTAAAGTGAAACTACTGTCAGACAAATGGGGCACAGCATTTTGTAGATTATTTTGACTGCAGTTTCCCTCGGTCAAAACATTGTTCACGATGCAATTTGTCTGATTAATTTTCCGCTAGTACATATGTGGTTCCGGACTTGTCGTGTGCTGCACCATTTCCCACTGCGGATTGCTATCCACCTTGAACCGCAAACTCTTTCCATTCTGTTTAGATAGCACGGGGAAAAAAATAAAGGTGTACGATTCTCCTCGTAATGAAGAATACAAATTTGCAGCTGCGGCATGCACGTCGTAACGAAGTGTTAAAACAATAAATTAAACCTTAATGGTATTCTTCAGGTAATTATATATCTGTGTATGTGGTAATAGTTGGATCAGCAAAATGAGCACTATTGGCGTGATAATGGCTCGTTAGACAGCAACGTTCAACCAACAGAAGAAGTGCACCTAGGGTGAAGGACGTCGATACCATTATTTTCGATTGTTGGTCAACAGCTGTTTGACTTGGATAGAATGGATGTCAAATTACGGTTTTCCTCCAGATACAGAAATGTCTAGCGTGGGGCTTCGTTTCCGTTCATTTTTTATTTTCTTGAAACCTTAAACGTTACGCTTACTATGGACATGTTGACAATATGCAACATTTGGAACACCAATACCAATGCATTTTAATAACAACGAAATTCAATTTCATTGTCTTCATTAAGGATTTTAGATCTCAAATAGTTGAAACAAAGTTCAAAAAACTCTTTCGAACGTAAATTCTTAATTTGTTGGTAATTTCACGCTTAACTCCCGCTGACTTCAATTTAAGGTGCACTTGAGATTTCAAGACTCATTTGACAAAACCAGTTAGAATTCAAATAACATCGATCGCCCATTGTTGTACATTGCAATGTCTTTAAAACCACGAGATATTTTTATAATCAGCTGATAATTCAAACAACATCGCGCTTGTAAATTGCTTTTATTGAATTATTGAAATACATTCAATTCAAATACGACGTTCAAAACTATACGTTCACCTGCATCATTTTTTTTATGAAAAAAGATCCACATACTCCTAAAATCTTCGTCACCAGATTAGCTCCAAACTCGTTTATTCGGAAAAATAAAATTAAATGCATAAATTTCTTCCTTAGACACGTTCGACAATATCAACCATCCGGCTGACGTCACTTCTATTTGTTACATCGCTAGTCATCCGATTCAGTGGCAAAGCCCAATAAAACCCGGAACGTGCCTGGACGGTACATATTTAGGGTTATGTCCGGTCCCTTTGCTCTATTGTTTTATGGTGTCTCTCGGCCAGCGAATCCTTTTTCCAAGTCCCCAGAAAACCCATTATAATTGTTATATGAAAATGCTCATAATCATAACACCGTCATCATTATCACTCCTCGGCCCTGTTGGCAGCCGCAGCTTGGGCTAAATACTTCTTCCACATTGTAACGGTGGCGTGTGTCCCACCCGCCATCCTAATGTTCACTGGAAGGTGTGGAGAAAAAAATCCTACAAAACGAGAAAATCTCATCAAAATGCGAGCGCACCACCAGAGGCAACCTTCCGTGATAACCATATGATGCGGAAGAAAGCTTCCTCCGCCCCGCAGGCACGTGCCAACTGGGTAGGTAGAATAACGCAAATGACGGTCGTAATTAAACATTGTTATACGACGACGACGACGAATACGGTGCCAGGATCTGGGCGGGAAATCCGCTTCCTAATCCCAGTATTCAGGCGTCCACCTACTAGCAACGTGTCTGGATTCAGGAATGCTGGCTATAACCAGATGGTTATAGAGTGTTCCGAAAAGTCCAGGCACATTTTTAACAATCTCAACAGATGTGTATGAACTTAAAAAATAGAAAAAATATTCAACACCGTGGCTGAGGCGCCGAACATGCATCATTAACTGAGACTGCTGACCTAACGCGTGAGGTTGTTCGTTATTCCGGTAGGATTATTGCCGAAACAATCAATTCAAAAATTGAAGACGCTCTAATGATCGTGAAAATATATTAGGCAATTGCTTCTGCTGTCATTGCCCAGTGAACAAGCGAACGGTACAGTTCGTTCGATCCGCTCTTCGTAGCTTTGGAAGTTTTTTAGTAGGTGTTATTACCAGTTCAAGTCAGTTTCATTTAGTTTTTCTTGATCGCGAGTGAAATTCCGTTTCTGAAGAAGAAAACGTTGTGTGATCTAGCAGGGCAACAACGTCATTAATTGCAATTAGCAATATTGCCCCGATCTAAAAGCCATTTTGCTCCGCATCTATACGGCACGCACACCAGCAGTCCATTGTGTGAAGCGTGCAATCGTTCATCTGCTAACCACCACCGACCAACAACA
This sequence comes from Aedes japonicus, assembly GCA_034211315.2. Lineage (NCBI taxonomy): Eukaryota > Metazoa > Arthropoda > Insecta > Diptera > Culicidae > Aedes > Aedes japonicus. The sequence goes on along the minus strand of JASCZW010010507.1, from coordinate 4,644 downwards.
TCATCATCATCGTTAAGCTCCACGCCTAAGCGGTACACGCGGCCACTCATCGTCGCTCGGCAGCAGCAGCAGCACATTCGTCGCCCGTCTGCAGTAGATCAGTGATACATATAAGATAAGTTTTTTATTAGTATATAAGATAAGTTTTTGTTTCTCGCTCTTGTGTGTGTCGTGACTGTGGAGAGTGACTGAGAGAGTGTTTGAGAGAGTGCCTAGGTTAAGTTTTTTTTATCTGTGATTGATTGTAGTTAATTACGTTAGTGGTTGAGCGCCATAAGCTCCCACAAGCGAGCCATGTATGATTTATCGGAAGATGAATCATCTATGGCGCAAAATGATGGGGTAGCTCTTAAAGTAACCCGATCGCGTGTTTATCCTGAAAATTCAGCTGATCCTTGGGTTGTCTATTTTCGGCCCAAAACGAAACCTCTTAATGTTTACAAGATTTCAAACGATCTGACGAAACGATTCTCGGCCGTGACCGAGATAATTAAGGTGAGACACAATAAATTAAAAGTCGTTGTGTCCAACCTTAAACAAGCTAACGAAATTGCTGTCTCTCAATTTTTTACACTGGAGTATTTAGTGTACATCCCAGCTCGAGGTATTGAGATACAAGGTGTGGTCTCCGAAGCGAGTTTGACCCCTGAGATCCTGTTGAAGCAGGGGGTTGGTTGATTTAAGAACCCTCTGCTTCAGTCAGTCAAGATACTCGATGTGCGAAAACTAGGCACAGTATCGATCACTAAGGGTGAAAAGAAGTTTACTCCGTCAGACTCGTTTCGTGTAACTTTTCTGGTTCAGCCCTCCTCAATACGTCGAGTTGGGAAAACTTCGACTACCTGTGCGGTTGTTTGTACCACGGGTAATGATCTGCGAAAAATGCAAGCAGATGGGACATACGACCTCCCATTGCAGCAATAAAGCACGCTGCTCTAATTGTGGAGAGAAACACGAGGATGGCGCCTGTGCAGACAGCACACCAAAATGCGCCTTCTGTAAGGGAACTCCTCCTCATGCTCTCTCGTCGTGCCCAGCGTACAAACAACGCGGGGAACAATTAGAACGCTCGCTGAAACAGCGTTCCAGGCAATCGTTCGCCGAAATGGTGAAAAAGCCTCACCATCACCCGATGTCAATACAAATCCCTTTGCTCCTCTGTCAGATGACGAGTCTGACTTTGATTCGGCTGAAGAGGGAACATCGTTCACTTTTCCGGAAGGTGCTTCAAGGAAGCGAAGACGCGTCCGCCCACGGAAAGTTGTTGAGAAGAAGCCCGAGACCAGCTTGCCCATTTCAAAAAGAGGTGGAAAAAAGGAAAAACAATTCCTCCTGGTTTCCGTAGTACCAACTACACCCAGGACTTTCCATCTCTTCCGGGGACATCCAAAACCCCTGACGCCCCTATTTTAAGAACAGAAGCCCCTCCTCAAGTGGGCTGTTCTCATTTGATGACATTGCCGAAGGTATCTTCAGGTACCTCGAAATTTCTGACCCTCTCAAAAGCATTGTTTTAGCAATGCTTCCAACAGTGAAGACCTTTTTGAAGCAATTAACAATTAGCGGCCCCTCCTTGCAGCTATCATTTCCTTCGATGGATAATTTTCCAAATGAGGTCGGGGATTTGATCACTGTTCTACAGTGGAATTGTCGGAAGTTTGATTCCTAAATTGGAATCATTTAAATTTTTAGCTCACACTACCGGTTGTGATGCATCCGCTCTTTGTGAAACATGGCTCTCTTCCGAAATCAATCTTCCGATTCATGATTTCAATATTATTCGTCTTGATCGTGAGGATTCGCGTGGAGGGGAGTACTTTTGGGGATCACAAAGTGCTACACCTTCTATAGAGTGAATTTTCCTCCTATTCCAGGTATTGAAGTTGTCGCATGTCAGGCTGTTATTAAAAATAAAAGCCTTTGCATTGCTTCCGTTTATATTCCTCCAAGAGCCTCCATTAACCGAAAACAACTTTCAGATATTTGTTCGGTCCTTCCTGCTCCGCGGTTGGTCATGGGAGATTTTAACTCTCACGGTACAGGCTGGGGAGAACTGTACGATGACAACCGGTCTTCCTTGATATATGACCTCTGTGACAACTTCAATATGACAGTTCTTAACAATGGAGAAGTAACACGTTTGGCTGGTACATCCTCAGTTGGCAGTAGATTAGACCTCACACTTTGTTCGAATTCATTATCGTTGGATTGCACATGGAATGTGATTCAAGATCCCCACGGTAGTGATCATTTGCCCATAAAAATTTCGGTTGCCACCGGGTTCAATCCGTCGAAATCTGTCAACGTCACGTATGATCTTACCCGTCACATCGATTGGACAAAGTTTAGGACAGCAGTAGATGAAGCCGTAACGACGGTAGAAAGGCTTTCACCGCTGGAAGAATATAACTTCCTCTCCAACCTGATCTTAGACAGCGCGCTTCAAGCTCAAACTCGACCAGTTCCAGGAACGTCATTTCGCAGGAAACCTCCTTCTCCATGGTGGGATCAGCAATGCACCGAGGTTTACCGTAAAAAGTCCGACGCGTTTAAAGTTTTCCGTAGACGTGGAACACCTGAGCACTTCGAAGTATACACGGCTCTCGAACGCGAACTTAAGAGCCTCATCAAGGCCAAGAAACGCGGTTACTGGCGAACATTCGTGAACGGGCTATCGCGCGAAACGACGATGAGTACTCTTTGGAACACGGCGCGAAGGTTGCGTAACCGAACTACGAACAACGAGAGCGAGGAGTACTCGGACCAATGGATCCTCAAATTCGCGCGAAAAGTTTGTCCAGATTCTGTGCCGGCACGGATGATTCCTCGCGAAAACACGAATTCGATAGATGAGATTAGCCAACCCTTTTCAATGGTAGAGTTCTCTCTCGCACTCTTTTCGTGTGGCAATACGGCTCCAGGGGCTGATAGGATCAAGTTCAACTTGCTTAAGAACCTCCCAGACGTCGCGAAGAGGCGCATGTTGAACTTGTTTAATCAGTTTCTGGAACTCAACATTGTACCGGATGATTGGAGGCGGGTGAGAGTTATTGCCATTCAAAACCTGGTAAGCCCGCGTCCGACCACAACTCCTATCGACCCATCGCGATGTTATCTTGTATTCGAAAGTTGTTGGAGAAAATGATCCTTTTCCGTCTGGACAAATGGGTTGAGACGAACAACCTGCTTTCAGATACTCAATATGGTTTCCGTAGGGGTAAGGGAACGAACGACTGTCTCGCGTTACTTTCCACAGATATTCAGTTAGCTTTTGCTAAAAAAGAGCAAATGGCTTCTGTATTCTTGGACATAAAGGGGGCTTTTGATTCAGTATCTGTTGAAGTTCTTTCAGATAAACTCCACGCTTGTGGCTTTTCACCAATCATGAATAATTTTTTGTACAATTTGCTGTCAGAGAAACATATGAGCTTCTCTCATGGAACCTCTACAGCTTCACGATTTAGCTACATGGGTCTCCCAGGGATCATGTTTAAGCCCCCTTTGTATAATTTTTATGTCAAAGACATTGACGGTTGTCTAGGTGACAACTGTACGTTGAGACAACTTGCAGATGACGGCGTAGTGTCTCGTCACGGGACCCAATGGGGTCGATCTGCAAGGACCCTTACAGGATACCTTAGACAATTTGTCTACTTGGGCTCTAGAGCTAGGTATCGAATTCTCTACGGAGAAAACTGAGTTGGTAGTTTTTCTAGGAAGCATAACCCAGCACAACCGAAGCTTCAAATTTGGGGTAAGCCGATAACTCATTCTATGTCATTTAAATATCTTGGGGTCTGGTTCGATTCTAAGTGCACCTGGAGATCCCATATTGAGTATGTGAAGCGAAAGTGCCAGCCAAGGATCAATTTTCTCTGCACAATTACCGGAACCTGGTGGGGAGCGCATCCACAAGATCTTCTAACGTTGTACCGGACAACGATTTTGTCGGTTATGGAATACGGTAGTTTTTGTTTTCAGTCAGCGGCTCGGTCGCACTTCATTAAACTGGAACGTATTCAGTATCGGTGTCTTCGTATCGCGTTAGGTTGCATGCACTCGACTCACACCATGAGTCTTGAAGTGCTGGCTGGCATGTTGCCACTCTCGGATCGGTTTTCAGAATTATCTCTCCGGCTCCTCACCAGGTGTGAAGTTATGAACCCCAGGTGATCGAAAATTTTGAGAAGCTCCTTGAGTTGAACCCTCAAACCCGCTTCATGACCTTGTACCATTTGTACATAACACAGGATGTCAGCCCTTCGCCGAACATTTCCAATCGTGTTTGCTTCTCCGATTTCGACAATTCGGTTCATTTTGATTTATCCATGAAGCAGGAGCTTCGTGGAATCCCAGAGCATCATCGTCCTATGATTGCTCCTGTGATATTTGCTGCAAAGTTTGGCCAAGTTGATTCCACTAAATCGTTCTTCACTGACGGATCATTGATAGAGGAGTCAGCAGGCTTTGGCATATTTAATGAAATTTATAGCGCCAACCGTAAACTTCAAGCTCCTTGTTCCGTGTATGTCGCTGAATTAGCGGCAATACATTTTACGCTAGAAATTGTTGCCTCATTAACACCGGATCAGTACTTCATTTTCACGGATAGTCTCGCAGTCATCACCTTTGTATGGGTCCTAT
>JASCZW010010506.1:0-36372 GCA_034211315.2 Aedes japonicus | reverse complement strand
CATGTTGTTGTTACTGTTGCGATGGGCGGGAAGTTGAAGCGCTGTCGACAGTAAGAACCTCATGCTAATTAATTAAGTAACTAACTTCTCACGAAAGTACAAACCAGTTTCGTTACAGAAAACAACGATTATATTTATTAGTCCTTCATTCGATTTCGTAATATAAACAAACTTTAGTTTTTAATGTAGCTATTGTCAAATTGACAACATTTTCTCTATTATCACAATTTTAGGTAGAACTAGAACTAGAAAATTAAAAAATATCATTAGAGACGAAGTCGGATCATCTTTCAATAGACGCTCCAAATGTTTTCCGTGGCTTCAGCGTTTGCCCTCAGAAGTACACAAATCAATTTCTTGTTGTTGTACAAATTGAAGAAAAAACAACAAACTTCAGTTAGGGGAAGTAAAATAACAGAAGCAAATTTTTTATCGGATCAAAACCGGAAGCTCCAAACTTATCACACCAATAATAATGTCTGAAACTATTACTTCCTGCGTACTTTGCTTCTGTCGCTGGAAATTCGTTCAAGTAACAATTTCAAGCTCACTTTCAGCCGCAATAATTTTTCAATTTATTCGATGCCAAACTTAATCCCTTTATTACGGCATTGCGCTTTCGCTCATCTGCTAGGAGCGGAACAATGGCAAGAAAGAAGTTACAACTCACCAACTTTATCTATAAATTGCCAACTTCTGGTGACAATCAATATTAGTTTTCCCTTCGTATCTTGCATGGTGAGCTCAGCCGGGAAGTTTTCCGGGTTTGACACACAATAAGCGGCAAGCAGCAGGCAGGCATGGCGCAATGGTGGCAAGAGGAGGAAAGTTTTCCGTTTCTCAGGCCGCTCTTTATTATGGAACATCAATTGCTTCGATTGTTGTTTTTCAAAGTGTTGTGCCTTTTCAAATCCATACCAAGATGATACAGCCGAGCTTATGAGATGAATGGCGTCCCTTTGAGATTCAATACAAAAGAAAATGTCTCTTAGATGCAGGGCACCAATAGAAGGTCGACGATGGCAAGATTTGTCTGCTTGGGACGCACACATTCACGCATCCGATGTCATTGAGGAAAACAAAACTTTAAAATATTAATATTAAGATAATCAAATTAAAGACGCGTTAAAGTGACTCGTGCTAACACCGCTTACTCACGATCATAAACATGCATGTGACGATGTTTTGGAGATTCTAAGTATAGATAACTTCTGAAACTAGGGGTATTTAATTACCTCCACCGACAAACAAAGCTGCCCGTCATCCCACACTGATTAAAGGGATCTATATCACACAGCATCTGGATTAGTTAGTTGCATGTACTTCCCAAAATCACTGACGATGCGACCACAACAACGTGACCGCTTGGCTGTTGGTAGTCATCGTTTGTGTTTTTAATTAACTGTTGAAAGTCATTTCCATATACGTTTTTACGATGTTGTTTTTACTGTGTATTCCCAAGCGTTTTACGGCCGTTTTCCCGTGTTCCAATTTAATCACCATCTTTCATGTTGTGGATTATCATGACTTGTCCTGTATCGATACTACTCTGGTTCACAAGCGAAGTCAACCGTAACGGTGAGGCCTTTTTCAGTGAATAAAACCCCAGACATGAGCGATCGAACACAAATCCCGAGCCGCTTTTGTATATCCAGAACCATCCACTATGATTTATGATTTGTTCTGTTAATTCAGTGGGTTCAGAGAGTTTAATTTTTTTCATGGTATCAATTTTTTTTAAATCAAGAGTATCTGTGAGAAAAGCATTATTTAATTCGAGATTATTGCTAGATTTACATTTGAAAACGGTGGATATTCAGATTCAACAATTTCAGAACAACTGATTTATCTTGAAAATGACGTTAAAATAAATTATTCACTTCCTTGAAGAAGAAAAATAAATTTTGTTGTTTGTCCGGATCCCACATTGCTCTAGTTATTTTCTGTTTCGCCGCTTTTTACAGTTAGCATAAATCCTGGTAAATAGTTTAATACCTCAGGCAAACACTATTCTAATCATCATATACTTTGTTCGACTTGAGCTGAAGTATATATATATATACGGATTTTATGCGTAAATATTACTTTCTTTATCAAAACATGAAAATAACCATTACGCCCTTATCACAAAGCCGAAGTCATTTCGCCTCATATTTTCGCCCGTCAAGTTGTCAAATTGGAATTATTCCGTGGACATTACGTTGTTGATTTCCATTGATTGATGTTACGCCGTCGATTGTTTTTATCTGTTTTACTTGCTAAGGAAGAGGTGACATCGAGATTTCATCAAATAGTTTTGCTTTGAGTTGAAGAAAACGAATTTATTCATTCATTTATTTAAGAAATTTATGACCTTTGTTCAGATCAACTCAGATTTCGTAACGAAAAGCCATGTTTTTCTCCTCTGTGTAGACAGCTGGACAATTATAAACGCCGTATATCAGCCTTAGCTAGACAAGCATATTCGCGCATTTCTCACCTTTTCTTCCGTTTCCTCCACGGTCACCTAAACCATAATTAATCCAGCCCACATTTGATGTCGCAGCTTTGATTCCTTCGAGTGGTCTAAAACATGCTAAGGAATCCGCAATACAATTAGTAGATACTATAAGAAGAATATACCTTCGATAGAAACACTTACCTCTGATTTTCCTAGTAGTACCTACCTAGACTTATTTTTTTAGTAAAATTTACTATTCTAGTACGTGAAGCATACAATTCGACGTCTTTAAAAATTGGAAACACTGGGTCGTAATTCCTCGCCACTTGATTAATGTTACTAAAGATGGTAGGCATAATAACAAAAAAGATGCCCGAATATCATAATTTAACGGCGAGTTTCCAGTCCTCACGGTTCAAGAGGCGAAAAACTTAAGGCGTAATTACACTCTTAAAATAAACAGGGCGTATTTTGGTTTTAATAATTTTTTAACTCAATAAAACATATTTCTGCATATATTATATGGAAAGGTTGAGCACTGCATTTTTATACAAGATGTGTGCATAATAAATGGTTTATTGGAACTTTCTATGGAAAATTGGATTTGATTTTCGTATTCCAAACTTTGACTCCAGTTTTTTCGGTTTCGTGATTTTGGAATACCGCCTTTTTACCGACTTCAACAGTATGCACAGTATGTCTTTTTAATAAATTCAGCCAGTTAATCTATATCACTAACGACAATTTTGGAAAAACGTTTCACGCGATTGCTGGTTATCTGTTGGCAGAAAGAAACGAGGGTAATGGAGCTCAGGTAGGGCAAACTGTAATGATTGATGGAGATGTATTCAAGACTGCGGATGAATGTTCGTACCTGGAATCGTTGGTGACGTCAGATAGCAACTCAGATCAGTAAAAAGAGAATAAGAGATGCATTATTTCCGGAAGTCGTGCTTATTATTATGAACTCCAGAAGACGTTGCTCATCTTAAGATGTGTCATGTGCAGCTGTTGAGATCAGTAGTGTTTATCAAGAATGCGACGGGAGGACTTAGAAGCACGTGCAGCTTTTCAACGACAGTGATTAGAATCCGCTTTGACTGTGTCAATTGTTCGTATAAAATGGGCCGAGCATTCAGATTGTGTTGGTGACTTATTTATAAGTAGAGTTCACAGCTTGACGCGTAGAATAAAATTTAAAAATCAGGGTTACCAATTTTCCTGACAAATCCCAGTTGAAATTTTTCAATATTCCCAGACATAACCTATAAAAAAGACCCTTCATGCATGGAGCAATCGCGGTGATGTGATGTGATCTTTTTGTGATTGTGCAATATTGTAGTTGCTACTCCTTTACTGATCAGAACTAGTGTAATTGCACAGAGAACCACATAGATGGAGCTTACATCTTCAATGTACAAGTTCACTAATTCTATTTATAGATCAGTACTGGCGCCAGCCATGTCCTCAAGGTCTTTGGGGAGGGGAGAAGAAGGATGATCTGGTTGCAAATCCGTTGTTTTGCTCTGAATCCTCCATCGAGAAACTAAGGGTTCATATGTATGGATTTGCGAAAGTATTCCGGATCTTTTTGTCACATTCGATCGAATTCGGAACCTTTAGAAGTATCCTTCAGTGGCACGGTTTTGGTTGGAAGGGCGAACCTACCAACGCCAAGTTCTGCTTATATAATACAAAGCTATCATGCCAGCAGCAGGGAGTACAATTCTTTCCATTGGTGGTGAGTTTCTCACAAATTTCCTTAAAAACAAAACCTTGATTATGATAAATCAAGCTAGACGCCGAATACTACGCAACATAATGATTTCAAAATCATAACAAACGCCTCAACGCTTCAGTACAAAATGCTGACGACAAAGTCCGACGCGACGCGACGGTCAGCGCGCTTTTGTGATCCAGCTTTTTAGCATTGACTGGCGAATATTGAAAGTGAGCAAATTTCAATGGAAACCGAAAGAATGTCCATCAGTAGAGAGATGTCTTTATTTAAGAGACTTTCAGCCCGTTTTCCATCAGTATTATACTAATCAGAAGCTATCTTTGGTCTCTGTCTGTATGCTAGATTGTACCAGAATTTATACGTTAGTTTGTTAATTTCCATTTTGAGTTCTACTTGCAGTATTTTAATCAACATTCCCCTTTTGTTAACATTCTGCATGTTCGCTCTAATCGCAAATTGGTCAAGAAATATTAAAAAATTACTATAATATTGAAAAATACCTGTTGCATCAAACCTCTTCATAAACAAATCTTGACGATGGCGTGCTTGATAGTACGGAGTTTACCGTATAACCAAACAGAAATCTAAACCTGCTTTTTTTTAATCTGATCAAAGCGGCTTTTCGTTATCGAAACCCTTTCATCTCTTTATGACGCACATGACATAAAAACATCAGAAAAGCAATGCAATGCACAGAACCTGATACGATTCTTATGCACACATCAATCGCCATTCTTGTTCTAAAACCGGAGGGATCAATATCAACTGACATGCTCAAAATGTCGCTTCAATATCGTCGTCGCGCTATTCCCACCTGGTGTCAATGTATTCTACCACGGTTACGCAGTGGCGTTGACTAAATATGAACTTGTTGTCATGGTGATGAATCATGGTTATGCACTTGACTCCCCATATCGGATTAAGATATCTCTACTCCGTTGCAGCCTTTGCTGGGATAGAGACGGTTCCCATGTTGACACACGACTTAAACACGTTATACGGGAACGGGAGATGTGAACGACACGACAGAAGAAATCATCCATTCCATCCCAATTTACGTCTGGTATTTATTACCAAATTTGGATTTCTTAAAAATAACAATGCATATATCACAAGAATGTTTGACTGCTCCATTGATCTTCTCCATCCATCGTGTCGCTAGAAGAGCAAAAGCCATAATGCATCGGTGAGCAGAGAATGGGCGAGAATGGATCAATGAGCTAACTAGTGACATGAGATAAGGCTGCTGAAGAATGAGTCGGATGAACGTTCGATGGAGAAACGAGCTAGGGTGATGTTGACAGCGACGGCGGAGAAAAAGTATTCTAAATTTATGAATCAGGTCGCTTGGAGTCTTTGCCTTTCGGAAGAAGTGATGTCTTGACAACGTCCAGTCTTTCGGAGGAATATTTTAATTAGCTTTCGTTTCGTTTTATCATGCTGCTGAATACAAGCCTTTAAACATGCCATTAGTGGAAAAGCTTTCGAATCGTGAAGTCGTGATTAGAACAATATTTGAACCTTGCATTCACCACCACCGCTCAATCGTTGATCCACATGCTATCGCTATATATTGAAACTATCTTTCAGTGATAAATAATAATGGGAAACCAATATTTCACGATGACTCACTGCATTCCCTTGCTGGAGAGAACATCGGCGCATAAGAACCACAATGAAACCTGCTTTCATTCAAAAGAGCGCCAAGTACGCAATTCATCTTCAGTGCATGTGAGGAAAAACACAATGAAATACTGCTAGACGATGTGATTTTGATTGCTCATTAAATTCATTAATGACACCATTAAGATGACAAATGGACCAGTTTTCAGATTTCAACCAACCCTTTCTGGTGTTATAATTGGGTGGGCCGATGTGAGTTTAAGATGTTGAGAATTTGATTCGTTTATCAATCGTTTGAAATTGAAAGATTTGATATGAGAAACGTGGACAGATTCTTATCGCATTCCAGTAATGCATTGACATGTAGGTGGTATAGTTTGAATGCAATGCTACAGCAAGCGATTACAATACCATTTTAGCCTTTTTATCGTTTGATATTACACTTTATTGAATCCTTTCTGCAGCCTAATTGTAAACCACAGTTCACCGATAGAACAAAATGAACCGCAAAGTGTACAACCGCAGATAATTTCCAACAGGCTCATGTGTTTTCTCAGCAAATTAGATTCCACACCACAATTGCCTGTCTGTCCGGGTTTGGACAGTTTCCTGCTTTCATCTGGTGGTGGTGAAGGTGGTTCATTACCGCTCTGGCTTTTATGGCCGAGAAGATGATCCGACAGTAAAGGGCTTTCTCCGAAATCCCATGAAAGCTGACTCTTCGCACGGGGCAAAATCCTTTTAACTGTGAGCTCTTGGCAGAGAAACAGATTTGTTGATACATATTTGTCGTTGGTCGTTGGTGGCAAGCATGTACCGTCAGATAAACATAATTTTCGGTGCAGTATTTATGTTAAATATTCAAGCTTTCAAGGTGGAATGGTACGTAGAAACGATGAATAAGTGGGAGAACGAAAACTGTAGCGACACTTATTGTAGAAATTCTATGCGAAGGTGATAACAAAAATGAAGTGCAAGGTGAATGGGGCCCTGGGAAGGAAGCCCTTTAAAACTGCTGATTGATTTTTTTTAATCTTAAAACATTTACTGATCATTTTTCAAAAAACTTTCATTCCCTGACGAGTTATCCGGGATCTTGGTCAAAGCCGTAGAAATGATTGATGTTGCGATATTCTTTCGCCTTCGTCCCTTTTTCGGTCAGCTACATCTCGAATTTGCCAAACAATGTTTGAAATAGATCCAGCGATTGAGGTTGACCCAGAAATTCTCGGTTTACCGTAGCTCGAGACCGTTTGGAGGCATCGCGTTCTTCGGTTCCAGAGTGATGTTCAGGTGGTCTATCTATCATTAAGGTGCAATAAGAAATCTAAGTTGCCCAGAAGTACGCGCAGCAGCTGGAATCCGAGCTTCCAACAGAAATGCACCTTTACTTGGCTACTCTTGGGAGAAATATTTAACTCTTATGTATTCGATAAAAAAAAACACCTTTAAGTGATCGACAGGGTACCCTGGTACCCACCAAATTCAAATGAAGATAACGCTGGCTATTATTGAACGATTTAAATTTTTTTTGTACCGTTAGATTCCGTGTCTCCGTACCGGAACACAGCCCCGGGAACCTCAGATTTACAGGAACTAGATGCTTTGAAATGGTCATTGCCGAAAATGTCCATGAAGCGAATAAGTTTTTGAATATAAAGGTGTCAAAAGAATTGAAATCGGTCGATAATTGCCAGAATTATAATTTGAATTAGGTGGGTACCCAGGTCGATCACTCAAGGGGTAAAAAAAAACACCTTGCAACTAACGTTTGCAATTAAAAAATATACAAAAATTGCCGATTTTTCATGGGTTTACCTTCACCCGCACAGACAAAACTACCCATGCAGCATCAATCATAGTAAACCATGAGTCAGCAAACAAAATTTGACAGCTCTATCAGTCGAACTCTAACCGTGCTGACAAAAACAGTGCAGCAACTTCGTCCATAAGTGTGTGCGTTCAAAGAACGACACCCCGCCGCGTCAAAAACGGACATCGTGCGACACTTTCTGGACGACAATCAGGGCATCGGAAGAAAGCCCGGTTCCGGACGGCCGACGACCTTGAGCGACAATTAGCTCCAAAGGATGCTGAAGGGAGGTCGAGGGAAAAGTGGCTACATCGCTGCGTGCGCTTGGCCGGGAGGTCGGTTCAACCGGCCGAACAGTGGAAAAGTACCTGGCAAACATGAACATACAGGAAGCAGAAGTCGCGTCCACTGGTTTCGGAGCTGCTGGCAATGACGCAGCGACAGCGGATGAATAAGATGGTCAACTAGATTTTCCCGGCGAATCGCGACGTGGCGGTGGTGATGGACTGGCAGGGCACTTCGTATTTTAATTCCCCCACGAAGGAAGTGAGCTCCGAGGTAAAGTTCATTTTACACACCAAGTTCCCCCAGGTGCTGCTGTGGCTGACAATCAGCGAGAAGGGGATGTCAAAGCCGCTCTTCTTTCGCTCCGGACTGGCCGTGAACGGGGAAATTTATAATACGAAATGCCTGCCGGAAGTTGCGTCGTTCATCAAGAAATACCGTAAGGGCAAAGACGCGGTATTGTGACCGGATCTGGCGTCGGCCCACTACTCGAAGTGATCGTTGGAGGAGATGGAGCAGCTGAATATCGATGTGGTACCCATATCGGCGAACCCATCCAACGTCCCCCAGCTACGTCCCATCGACAATTTCTGGGCCAACCTGAACCGTAAGATCTACTCCAGCAATTTTGTCACGAAAACTTGGAGGAATTGATAAATAAAACAAAGAAAGAACTCAATAACATGGCTACACGCATGTTTTTGTCCGCTATGGCGAATGTTCGGGTTTAGGCTGCTCGAAAGTGCGTAGATTTTTTTTGCAAGTAAGCTCAAATAATTACCTTCCATTGGAAATTTATCGCAAGCAACTATCTGTCTTAGCTTTTTTTATCACCATCCGAAAAAAAAGTCCATTTTTTAAATGCAAACGTTACACGAAATATTTTTATGCAAAACATTGCCTTCCATCTTTTATTAAGATGTCATTGAATTTCAGCTTCCTGTTTTAAAATAAACTATGAAATTTTGTAATGTAAAACAGGAAAAGGTGCCCTGTCTATCTCATAAGGGTTAAATCGCATAGTTAGAACTGATTTTATCGAACTTTCATATGACGCTGCATAAGGTAGTTCTTATCCATTGCGGAAAACTGACTGCTTTGACAAGCACGATACATGCAAAAGTTTGTCCTCTGGAGTCGGTCACGGAAATTTCATGAGAAGTTGAACAGCTCGCTCAAAAATCCTGTGCCATAATAAACTTCTCATAAACGAGAGTGAGGTGATGAACAGGTCGAAGCAGCACATTGACGAACACCCAAACGATGAAGAGCAGTAAATGAATGTGGCGCTGCGATTAATCTACGAACACGCGCGGAACATGACAGGTCTCCATCCCTACCCTTCAGGAAATCGAGAAGCACATTAGACGGGTTAAAAACAAGAAAAATGCTGGTGTTGTTCAGTTACAATGTAAGCTATCAAAATATGGCGGTGAACTACCAGCTACGGAAGAATATTTACCGGAGCAGTGAATGACAGGTATTGTGTACCCAATCTTTAAAAAGAGTGACAAGCTGGATTGCTGATACTAGCGTGCCATCACTCTGTTGAGGGCGGCCAAAGCCTGCACGGAAAAAAATCCGTGCCCGGATCCGTGAACTGCAGTCATGAATTCGAGAACAAGCAAAAATACACCGTGAACTGAATCACGTAATCATGAACTAAATCACGTTTTTAGGTAAAAATCCTGAAAACGTGAACTAGTTCACGGTCCGTTTTCATTTTCGTGAACGCTTTTGTTTCTGTGTGCTCTTTACTTACGGTTCATTGATCGAGGATGATAACGGTCTGCCGTTGCGGCCGGTTATCCAGTCTCCGTGGTATCTACTTAGCTGAAACCTATGCGGTCTTGCAGGCATGCAGGTTGTCAAATGGGGATCAGACTGTTGAAATCTCTGAATCTTTGAGTTGTCTGAGTGCACTTGAGCATGGGCAGGTTGGACACTCGTGGCTATTGTAGGTGAAGCAGTACGCTAACTTGACCTTTGTTTGAGTCCTTTACATGCAGGTATGCCCGGCGGCGAGGCCGTTGATAAACTAGCAAATCAGAATCATCATGCGCAGCTGGAGGATATTCTCATATCTTACCCTCACTATGTGAAGCGAACCTCTTGATATAACAACCGTGAGCCAGCGTGATCTTGGTATGACAACCATAATGCGTTCTTACGTCGTATCAAGAATACAACACATGAGTGGAAAGATATGCCTAGCCCTAAGGATAAGAAGATTTTGTTTCGTCTAAGGATAGAGCCTACACGGCTCACTCATGAACCCCGTTTAAACGGCAGTCTGGCCTACAGCCAAGGATGCGGCGTGGAATTAGTTGCTGAATCCCATGGCTGTTTTCCTGGTTCCGGCAGCAGCACCAATTTCTGGACCTTCCATCTGTCCGGAAAGCAACCTTCATACAGACATTTTTGGTGTGCCGTTCTAAACATGTCTGTAAACGCCATGGTCGCGGTTTCCAATGCAACGTTGGATATTCCATCCCGATCGAGATTTCATCCCAACTTCATTATATTTGCCCGCAGCTCTTCATTTGAGATCTGAATCTCTCTGGCACATGCTTCTTCTGCTTCGCCGTATGGTTTAGGTGGCCACTCCGTTGCGTGGTGCTGCTGGAAAAAACCGTCAATGATTACCTTCAATTTAATCGGGCACATTTCACTCGGTGCCGCTGGACCTTTGATCTTCGCCATCACTATCCGATATGCGTTGCCCCAGAGATCGGCATCAGCTTATCGGCACAGCTGTCTGAAGCAGATCGATTTACTAATCTTGATCTCCCGTTTGGAAGCTGCTCTAGCTGCACGGAATACAATCTTTCATTCTTCTCCCTTCGCTTCAGTTTTTGACCTCTGGTAGCGTCTCCTGGTTCGGAGGCACGCAACACGGAGGGTAACGTCTCGTTCCACAAATACACTGGAAACCACCAGTTCATGGGTTCCAACTTCCTCAGCATCGACGCATTGCACGCCTTTGCTAGCGTTTCTGTTAGCTCCCCAGCTGCCAGATGCGGAGTTCAATGTCTACCCGAAGCGCTTCAACGAAGACGTCCTTGTCGAATGCCTTCGTTTTTCACTTCCTCTCGCAAGATCTCGGCCTCTTCGACACCGTTGGTGGTCGATACAATAGTAGATCGCTTGATGATCGCTATGGGTGAACTCTTTGCTGACTCTCCAGTTCATGTTTTTCAACAGCAACGGACTACAGAAAGTAAAGTGGATGATGATTTCCCGGTCATCTTGACGGAATATACTAACAAGGCTGTCGCTGCACAGTCTAACATCCAACTTTGCAAGAGACTACAGTAGACCGTTACCCTTTGCGTTGGTCAGTCTGTTGCCCGATGATAACCGGATGTCGTCCGACCAAAGTGTCGGTGAGTGCATCCAGCACTCGACTGTACTATTTCTCTGTCCACCTCCGAGGTGCGTTACAGCTACATACAAAGAAACCGTTAATTTTGGCGATCACGAAACCGTCGAACGAGCTGTCCAACCTGTCAGGGCCTTTACAGTTCCTCGCCTGGTGACCGAAATCCATGCATTTGAAGCACCTTTCCTTCTGCTTGGTAACCCAGGGAGCAACTCTCAGCGAGCATATCGACCATCCAACTTTAATTTTACCGGTCTATACCAACTTGTTCGCAGCATCCACCGATAGTCAAATCGCCACCATCTGTGTGCCTCCGAACGGCTTCTGTATTCGGATTGTTACCGGCCCTACAAGGTTGCATTGTTCGGTTAACGCACCCCTCAGTTCTTCTTCCGTGGTGATCACGTTCAAACCCTTGCGCTTGACCACTGCTTCTGTGACAGAGCTCTCACGTTCACTACGTTGCCCAGGGATTTAGCAACAAGCCGTAACCGGCGATCTCAACAACATACCACTTCTTGCAAATGCAATCGCATCCTCCTTTGCTCTGCTTACCTCTCCAACACTGGAATTTTCATTTTTTTTTCATTCTTCTGGGTCCCCCTCCGTACCGCTATCTTCACCCTCCATATGTAGTCGCCTGTCTTGGTCTACTGGTTATCTATGCAAGCAGGGAGGCCACTCAATGGTTGACATGTTCCCTTATGAGAATCGTGTTCAGAGATGGATCGGCATAAGTCGGGAATTGACTCATCACTTAAGATGGACGAGTTCCGAACGTATCCGGAGGTCTGCCAAGGTTTTACCTATGAGTCTACTCACCGTTTCAAGTCGTTATCAACCATCTGTACTCAGGGAGCAGAATAGCACCACTATCAGCTCAATATATTAATCTAATCCGTAGTCTGTGCCTTGTCCGTGTGCGTCGCGACCAGTATGCCATAGTCAGGATCTTACTGGCATCGATCCTTGTTTGCCGGTTAGCACTCCAAAAGATGGGCTAAGGTACTTTGGAAGCGGTAACAGGTCGCTTGTACAGAGTGCCTTCCAGATATGTGGTTTTTATAGGCATTCAACAGAGCCCACTATTGAATTCCCGCCAAATCCTGGACAGCCTCCTTTTTAGCTTTCCAGGAGCTCGGTCACTTCCGTGAGCTAGAAAGTGATGGCCTTAATGCAGATTCAGCAACCCATTTCAGGATGGACAATAAGCCCCGCATGTTAACATTACCGATATCATTTGGATAAGAGCACTGCAACACACTTCCAGATTTGTAAATGTTAAATTTTCATACCAGGCACGTATTTAGCATTATTGAAAAGTCTCCAAATTTGTTTGAGCGAGCGGTTCGGCATTGATGTGTGTTGGGAAGTGTCGTCTTTCGTGGGTATTGTGGGTGGAGATAGTGTGTATTGTTTAGGAACCGTGTAAAGTTAGAGGTCATAAGCGAGTTTATTTTTCTTATTGATTGTGTTTCCTGCAACCAAGTGCCAATATTTAAAACGAGATTTTAGAGGAAAACACCACAACTGTGCCAAAGTCAATTTTGTTTCGGTGTGCAGGCTTAATTTGTTAATTAATCAGTGCAAGAAGAGTGTATTAGACACAGATATCATGTTACTACCTGATCGTCTCCGACACGTCGGTGACGGCCGGGTTGATGTGAACGAGTGCCAACGGCAGCAGCTGCGGGTCCAGCAGGACTCGGCCATCTGGAATATCGAGGAGAACTGGTTTGCAAAGCAACACATAATTTATTTCTACCATGTTTTGAAGACAATATCTAATATCCTGTTTTATTTTATTTTGTCTATTTTGTTTTGTTTTGTTTTCCGTTATGCTTGTCTCTTTTCCGTCACATTGGAGCGGGCCATAACTTTTGTTGGATAGTGCCACATACTTTCATCGTATCGCTAACCAAAACGAACCCTGCCGCTAACCTTTCCCCAACTATCCAACATCCCAGTGATTTCTCGTGGAAGTTCAAAGAATTTCTCGGCTTCCTTCAAAGCAAGTATCATTTCAACACGTTCCTTTCCATTCCCTACTTGACCAGCATTCGGACACGGCTGGCGCCGATATTGCTTAATAGTGGGTCACCAGTTTTTACACATTGAAGATGTATGTTAGTCCCGAACATCATCTATTGGTTCTTTGTGCAAATACAGCTGATCTAGCAATAACGGAATTGCATCCGTGGGCGATTGACCGCCGATGCTCATGCTCATGCACAGGCACGTATTCAGTATTATTCGAATATCGGATTATTGTTAAATAGCTATAATCAGACAGATCTCACCCATTGCCGCCTACTAAATAACACTGTCTTGTTCATCCGTAAATATAACAAATTTTTGCGTTAATTCGTAATAAGTTACATAAGCGCAAAAATTTACGTTACAAAGCCGCCCGTTAGATATGCATACGTAACAAGCAAACAAGAACTGATCGAAAATGAATATCACGAACATTTTGCAGTATATGCATGGAAGCAAAATTATCACAAACACATTTACAATATACGCATAACAAGGAAAAAGGAAAAGGAGTGTATTCGAAATTATTGAGGTATATTCCTACTAGAGCCTCAATTTTTTTATAAAAACCCAAACATAGATAAGGGCGAAGGAAAATAAAATTAAAAGAAAACATACAGGAGTTTCATAAACTCCAGTCACGTAGAGGCAAAATATCTTGAACCGGTAAATTGGGTTGTCTACCTCGAGCCCGAAGGGAATCATGTAGCTCAGATCTGACTCCACAATGCTCAGCACATGACCAGATAATGTGATCTGCGTCTTGGCAACCTTGTCTACATTCACAGAGATTGCTATCGCTTAACCCAACACAGTATAAATGAGCGTTCAAAGAATAATGATTGGGCATGAAGTGAGACATCACGCCAAAGAAGTCTTGACTCACATCCATCCCCCAAACCAAGATTTTTTGACACCTTTGGAATGTTAGAACGTTGCCATCGTTCCAAATCTCCTTTACTCTATTTATACTGGCAGTTAATATCGCCTTCCATAGTTCCCACCTTCGCAAGCGAGTCCGCTTCCTCATTGTCCAGAATCAAAAAAATGAGAAGGGACCCATACAAAAGTGATGATAAAATAACGCCAACATAAAGCACTTAGAAGCTACAGTATTTTCATGAGAAAATGCAAGGAGTGCTTCATCGGCCTGAAGGAACGAATAGCCTCTATAGAAATACTGATCAAGTGTAAGTGAGGTAACAATTTCTAGCGTAAAGTGTAATGCCAGAACAAGGAGCTAGAATTTTATGATTTTCGTGATGAATTTCGTTGTACATATATTACCAAAGTCTGCTGACTCCTCAAACCCGTTAGTGAAGAATGATTTAATGGAATCAACTTGGCCATACTTTGCAGCGGATATCACCGAAGCTATCATAGGACGATGATGCTCTGGGATTCCATAAAGCTCCTGCTTCACGGATATGTCAAAAGGAACCGTACTACCGCAGTCAGAGAAGCAAACACGATTAATATTCGCCAAAGCGCTGACATCCTGTGTTATGTACAAATGGTACAAAGTCGTGAAGCGAATTTGATGATTCAACTCTATGAGCTTCTTAAAGCTTTCGATTACCTAGGTTCATAACTTCGCACCTGGTGAGGAGCCGGAGAGATAACTCGAAACACTAATTAACAGTTTTAACAGTTTTTAACATGTTTTATTGTTGGCACTAGGCAAATTAGGTTGGGCAAGATTTCCTATCCCATCCTATGTTGCTCGCTGCAGGCTTATGAGCATGCAAACACTAAAAAAAACGTCAAGAGTGTGTAAAGGGTTCGTTTGTCAATGGCATTGTTTCGTATCGCATTGATTCAGCAGAGCTTTTATCAAAACTAATTTTTTACATGCCCTCTCGGCAACTGCGTAAATACTTTTATTACTAATCACAAACTTCGGTAAATTTGGACCTCTGAGTCAGATGATGGCAATTTACAATTAACATAGCAAAACAATTGATTGCACAATTACAAAATCCAATTTAAAGCAATACTACAATGTTATACGATAAAGAAGAACAAGCCATATAAATAATGTAAACCTGGCGCTGCTTAGTCTAATCATTCGTATTTTATAACCCAGATTATAACCAGGATTAAGAACAAAATATAACAAGTGGTCTACTTACAATCTACGACAATAAATAAATTAATCAATTGATCTAACTACTTTATTAAAATGCCACGAATTTTCTAGATTAATTTCTATGTGAATTAAAACCTACTTCAAATTAAGGATGAAATTTTATAATTCTATGATTGTGATACATGATGTCGTTATTTTACCTGGCATTTCGACAAATAGCAGCATGTTGGCCTTCGAAATGGACTTTTAACAATTCGTTACACACGGTCTCGGGAATCATGCAGTAAAGTTTAATTAATTTTGTTTGCAAAGCTCGTGAACTCGCTCGTTAGTCCGTCGACCATCAGTTTCTCGCGTAGATTTACAGCAGTTAAAAAACGGACTCTTCTACTGCAGTAGAGCAGTGAAATAATGCTCATAACAATAACGTGTACACATGCCTTCCAGTGCACAGCGGTAGCTGCCAAAAAATTTCCTGTCAGAATGCGCATATATCCATACACTGTAGGTTCTATCATCGTGAAGCAATGTAAAATAATATTTTATTAACTTCTGCCCATTTTTACAACATAATCCTTTTTACACGCTGGGAACCCCATTGGGATGGGATCATGAGTTCAGCCTCCAGTCTATACCGAAGCATGGCCAGTGGCAGGCATAGGCTGGAATTATCTTGCCTGTGAAAAATTCTCTCAGAGTGTTTCAATTGTTTATGCTTTTTTGAAGCTGACATTGTTTCAGATGCGATTTCCTAAACATGGTTTAAGATTTTGACATACTTGTATTTGAGCTTGTATTTCTTTCCACAAGAAATCTAATGCAGAAGTTCCAATCTCCGAATCATAGGCACAGGTCCTGTCACTATCATCGAAAAATTGTCGTTAGTCCTGCATGCAAACAGAGTAAATTCTTACAATACTTCTTCTTCAGAAAATTCAACACAGAATGTATTGCAGCTTAAGTTTCTCAAAAGATGTAATATTAACAATATTAGTAACATGTTAAAAGAAACACATCGAAAACCTACAGAATAAAAACCGGACAGTGACCCAGGTACGCCTTGTTCATTTACTGGCTTAAATGCATCTGTATACCAAACAGTTGTACGTTCCTCAATTACGCCTATGACCACCGAGTAATTCCTATCTGCGGCGCCTGGAGGTCCACAATCATTGCAACATCACTTCGACGGCGGATGTACTGGTGTACCCATTCGAGGAAATCCCAAAGCAAACCCAGCTACTGGAAATGCCGCCCTTATCCATTTCGTTGGAAGCGATATGTTGGAGGGGATTATTTTAAACTCTTTCCATGATAGATAAATCACATAGTAACATAAATCCGTGCATAAATTGTAAGCTAAAAGCCAGAAAGGGGCTGGACATGCTCAAATAATTATGAGCGTCCCCGGGCCAAAATGCAACCAATAGTCGGTCACCCCGACGCCGAAAACCTTCATGAGGAGGGAGCAGGGCCGTCGGAGAATGATTTTTCTCCGATTTATAGCATTGTCGAAAGCCAAAAATTCACCAAGATGCAGTTCATAAATCTTATAGCTCCCTTCTGTGATGTGATTAACCCATCAGACAGAGTGAGTGAGCTGCTTCGTAATAGTCCGAAGTCCCAGATGCATTTGGCTAGTTGTTCACTGCACACAAACTCTTTAGGTTGACCACCAAAGAAATGTTTTTAACCAACTCTCGTTTTCGGAAAATGGGTTTCATTAGGTGCAACCACCGGAGCAATGAATCATAAAGGAGAATATAGTGGCCCTGGTGGATTACACCGGACGTGAAGAACGTTTGAGTGAGGGGAGAAGAGGTGGTGTGGGAGTAAGTCGTCGGAAGAGAACCATTATAACACAGTGGATATTGTTACCCATTTGTGCAACCACATCCGCCAGCAAAATCCGAACTTCCTGCTACAATTTATGAGAATTCTGAATTCTGAGGGATAGCTCCGAGATATATTTTCCGGTAGGAAACAGAATGGGACGTTTGAAGAGTTTTTTATCCGTGTAAATGTGAATGAAATGTCAAAAAATTCTCATTTGATTAAAGTGTGATGGGGGCCTTCCAAGTTCTAGTACAGCGTATATTGAACTGATTACATGGCATTCATTTTTTAAGCATAGCAGCTTTACGTTTCTCACCCTGGAACCAAACCTTCAATTTCAACTTATTTTCATCGTTCCGTAACCTGAAGATGGTAATTTAAATATAACAAATTTTAAATAATTTATCCTCATTTATTATATTGATTTTTGTCTTGCTTCTTCTTGTAGACGAATACTTATAATTTAACCTTTCAAATTCTATCTAGCAATAGTTAATTTTGAAAAATTCTGAAGAAAATGAATGAAAATGATCAATGCCTGTAGTCTACGAGCACACACATATAAATTCTGCCGGCATGTAGCAAAACCCACCAGCACTACGCTCTTCCGAATTTTTCTTCTCAAGAGAGTACATACATCATGGTTACCCACATTCTTCCTTTTCCATCTTCGAATGCTTTCTATCCGGGATGGCCATGAATATTCACCGGAAATGTGGGTGGCAGAAATTTTACCATAACCGTGCAAGGCTAAACGTTCTTTAAAATGTCATGCCTTCTTTATTACGAAAATATGCTAATAGGAAGTTCATAATTAATAAAAACATGTATAGAGCACTGCAAACGTTAAAGGTAGATAAAATATGAAAGTAGGTACAACGTGATACGTTGCAAAGGAATGTAATCGTCCTGCCGCATGGAAAATTGTTTAAATATTGCACAAATTTCTGCCAGGAGAGGAGCGAACGCCTCATCAACCAATGATTTTCAGCAGTAAATGTACCGTTTCTCTACAATCCGTCCGGACCAGAAACATGTGAATCTGTAGCAGCACGTTGGCTTCCGATTCTCGGTCGCTTGTCTTTCCATGCAAATAATTACATGTCGTATGGGGCGTGAAAGGTGTCGTGCAGCCACATTCTCAGGCAGGACAAACCGGTTGGCACCTACTGGTTCATGTAGGTATTTCAATACGAGGTAATGTAATACAATTTTATGGCAATGTTCTAGCAAATGTAGAGCATGTCGTCTTTTCCGACCTTCGCCTCTATCCTGTTGGCTGGAAGTGGTAGGTTCTTTTGGGTCTTACTCGATGGATCCTGTTGCTGGTTGCAATTAAACGTGCATAGAAATTTTAAATGTCCCTGTATCCTTATTATGGTCGACTCTATTCAGGTTAAATGGTCTAGGAATTACATCATAGAATGCCTTGTCTTGGTCTCCTAGCACTTGTTAGAATGCATGTTAAGATGTGTCCTTTGCCACCGGTTTTATGGATGCAAAATCCCCACCACAAGCATCAGCATACTATTTTTATTGATGTTTGATCATTTTAAAATGTTTAGCCCCTCCAATTTCCAGGGAAGAACTTGTGATCTATTTTTTTTCTTTCAATCCGTGTAATTTTTGGAAATGTTACTTTTAAAAGTTAAAGCGCATGATTCAACCGACAAATAATTTTGTTTTTTTAAATAGTTAATAGAAACACACAGATTAAAAGAACATTTAATTTTCTGTTATATTTAGGCATATAAAGGGAATGCTAGATTTGGCAGAAAATACTGTTTCCAAGGGGTGAATCGCTCAGCAATTTTTTCTCCGTTGCTATTTATTTGAGTGTGTATACATGCGTTAGAATGTTCTGGAAGTTCCTGTAATATGACCAAGGTGCCGGTGTGTTGACAGCACAAATTGTTAGCCTGGCAACTAGACAATGCATATTGGCAATGTTGCTGTTCATTCTTATTTCCATAAGCAACACCTTTGACAGTTGATCTCAATGTGCTACATGTGGAATGGATTGAAAATCGAAGTAATTAAACATATTCGTCTAGTGTGTAAAACATCGTGGCTGGCACAATATTCTTAGCAACTTACCCTTGGATAAAACTGTGTCCATTTAGAATCCGGAATAATAAAATCATCTGTATCTCGGTAACGAATTGACGTACAAATAAGTTTAATACTATAAATTAGAAGAAAAATTAGTAATCTCCATTTAAATCCAACTACCTTTGCTTATCTTTGACAGATACGCGTATTTCGTCTACAATGTGCAGACTTCTTCAGTGTCTCGTACTAATAACTCGACTGAGACACTGAAGAAGTCTGCACATTGTCGACGAAATACGCGTATCTGTCGAAGATAAGCAAAGGTTGTTGGAATTAAATGGAGATTACTAATTTTTCTTCTAATTTATAGTTACAAGTATTCCACTAAACAGCTCAAACCCTCTAAGATTCAAGTTTAATACATCAAAACAAAGGTGATTCACTTTACTAAAAGGAAAAAAACATCAATACAAATAATTTCTCTTCGTTTCTAATAAAAATTTGCACATTCTTCTTTATTCCTTCCATCAAACGCTGCACACCTCCGGAGTCAACTTCCTTGCCACATTTGTTCCACATTTTGGTCGTCTGAGTCGCGTCCCGAGCCGTTTTTCCACTTTTCTTAAGCTTCCGCTTCATCATTGCCCAACATTTCTCGATGGGACGGACCTGCGGCAGTTGGGTAGATTTATGTTTTTATCGATGAAATCTACGTTATTATCGCGGTATCACTGGATGACTTCCCGGGTGTAGTAGCAGCTCGCCAAATCTGGACAAAACTTCACGGGACCTTTATGAGCTCTAATGAACGGTAGTACGCGGTTGTTGAGACATTCTTCCTACAGCTTCGAGTCCATCGTCTTATTCGTCACGAACACTTTGCTCTTTGCTCCGCAGCTGCATATCCCTTGCCAAATCATCAGTTTTTTGGTAAATTTGTCCATAGAAGCAAACTTAAACTTCGCAGGAACATCTCCTCGTGCCGTCGCCATGTAGAATTTTTGGCCAGGAAGCTGTCCGAAATCCATTTTGACGCAGGTTTCATCATCGATGAGCAGGCATCCTTGGTACTTCATTAAAACCTGCTGGCACAATTTCCGAGCTCGAGTTTTGGTGACGAAACTTTGCTTCAATGTTCTGTTTGGTTGCTTGCTGGCTCGAAGAGAATGATATCCTGCTCGCAAACGAATTCTTCGAACGGTACTGCGAGGAGCAGCGTATTTCGTGCAATTTCATTAAATGATAGTCCAGGGTTTGCTCTGACGGTTCTCAACACCTTCTGGTTCAGCTTGCGGTCATATGTTCCACTACGATGCTTACATTGAGGCACTCGATTCACGCTTTTAAACTCCTTGAAACGTTTGAGCACATCATATATGGTTGATTTGGCGATTTTTAACGTTTTTGCGATTTTTATTACGAAACTCGTTGGACTATCAACGTGGCTGTGCAGACTTTTTTTCTCTCCTCTCGGCTTCCATCTGGAATAACTTTTGACACACTGCACGAAATACCGTGAAATTTATACCACAGAAATTGAGCGTGAAATAAACCGCTGTAAAAGAATTCTTGCAGTGGTCACTTTCCGTGCCACTGCAACAAAATAATTGATTCCGGATTCTAACTGGGCAGTACTTTATTACATGAAAATTTATGCCAGATAACACCTGAATCTCGCCTATTGTATGAAAGATTGCAAACATTGTATGCAATATGAAATATTGCAAACAATTTTGTTGTTTACGCCTCCTTTGGTTTGGAATTATATGAGGGGAGATTTTATGCACCTGTCACAATTCATTTGTTCTGTCTGTGCATGTTTCGATTGACTAAATGAGGTCCAACTTTTGGTTTTGCTTCTTTTTGTGCTCACAAAAAATAAAAAAATATTCTCATATATCTTAAATTCCATCGATTCTGGATCCAGTACATCCATACATTCTCAAACTGGGATAGAAAAAAAACAATCGATTAAAATAAATTTTGCACCTCGATATTTGCAATCTCCTCAAAGTAGCGCTAAATTTTTTTTAAATGTAATGAAAAATCAATTAAATACTGAAACTTATTTCTTATGCAGTTGTATTTTGTCTACAAGGCAACTACCAGGTCTTATTGTGATTTAAAGATTTTTATTTTTTTTTGGGGGCAAAGCAGCAAGATTTTTATATGGCAATTAGAGAGCAATATTTAATACAGTTTACAAGCAGAAAAGTTCCGAAAAAACCATGAACAAATTGTAAGATGGATTAGAATTAAGAGAAGGTGATTCTATTACAATCAGAAACTATAATGAAAAACTGACAGCAGAACCAAACAGAGAAGAAATTAAGGAGATAATTAGTGAATTGGCAAATAGCAAAGCAGCAGAACTGGACATAGTTAAAAACGAATATATCAAATATTGTGATGAAGAAAGCATGGCAGAGCAATATCAACTGATTTGCCTGAGAAAAAAAGTATGGATAACCAACAACATGCCAGACTAAGTCAGTGTAAATACCGATACCAAAAAAGCAAGGAGAAAAGAAACACATCAGATTTCTGGCGAAGATCACTAAGTAACCTAAGATACAAAATATACGCAAGTTGGTTAGTGCAAAGACTGAGAATATATGCAGCTGAACCAGGATTTCATCAAACAGAGTTCATTCAAAACAGATCAACGGACGACCAGATATATTTTGTAAGATGCATGGAAAAAATGGAATAGTGTTAAAAATTACACAGGTAGAATATATATTAGATGAACTCAACGTACCGAGACATTTAATAAATAGAGTCTTACAAGCGATTTCTGCAGCACACACAAATGTGCTATGGGAAGGAGTAAGAACCAAAGAACGTACAAAAGCAAAAAGGATTAAACAAGGGTTCCCATTATCGCCGTAGATCTTCACATGAAAAATGCAACAAGTGCTCTTGGAAATGAAAAAGTATTTTTCAGAAATTAACTTATTGAAAATTAGCAATAGAAAACTACCGGTCAATCTGGCATTTGCAGATGACATACTAATCATAGCAAAAAAAAAAGAAGAAATAGAAAAAAATAGTCAAGTTATTGAAGGAAG
The DNA here is from genome assembly GCA_034211315.2 of Aedes japonicus. Lineage (NCBI taxonomy): Eukaryota > Metazoa > Arthropoda > Insecta > Diptera > Culicidae > Aedes > Aedes japonicus. The sequence continues at coordinate 14,003 of JASCZW010010506.1, read as the reverse complement.
AACTGATTAAATTAGGACCAGAAATTAATACCAGTAGAAGCCAGGTTTTAGTCAGATAGCCACAAAATGCTAGGAATATTCCAAAAACAGTGAAAATAAATTATATATAAATAATATAAATAAATTATAATAAATACTACCAGAAAGAGGTGCTTACTAGCTGTAGGTAGTAGTAAGGTGATAAAAGAATTTCTAAAACAACAAAAACCAACATGGGCACTAGCCAAACTAATTTACAAGACAGTAATTTCACCATCTTTAGCATATTTGTCGCAAAAACTGCAGCTTATATAGAAAGAAATAGAACATCTATTAGTAACTTAGCAATGCAAATAGTAAAGGAGACGCTCAGGTGCTGTAGGGATAAACCTAGAAAAAAAACAGGTGTTCAAAAAATAGAGTAATAAGGGTTAATTACTGGGGTCATATACAATGAAGGCATCGATTGAAAAGTTGCCCTGAAAATAAAGTATGAAAAAATAAAAAGATAGGTAGGCCGGCAAAGACCTGGTATAATTCGATTAAGCAAGAAGAAAAAAGATACCTGGACTAATAGAAGAAAACTAGACAAAAAAAACTGAACTAGAATTGAAGGAAAAAGTAGAAGAGATTTATAAATATGAAGAAAGTGAAAAGAAATCCGAATCAGAAATAGTAGACTAGTTCATCGGTGCTAGAGGAAGATAAATAAAAGTATGTAAGCAAAAATTCTATGTCACAATGTTGATTGAGACAATAGTAATCGAAATAATTATAAAGTCAATCTTATTGTATATGAAAATAACTTCAGAATGTACATATATGGGCAGGCATTCTTGAATTGGATTATTGGATGCACAAAAGAGCTCCAAAAAAAACACTGCCGGCCAGTGGAATATCTCTGATCTCATCTATCGAACTCTTGGTTTCGCGAAGAATCTAACAACCCGGCACAGAATCAGGATAAACTTTCCACGCGAACTTGAGAATCGACTCGTCCGAGCACTTCTTGCTCTCATTGTTCGTAGTTCGGTTACGCCATATTCGCACCAATATTCCAAAGAGCCCGTCAATCATCGCCAGTACGGTGAAGCTTGGTGCATTGCTGATCCCACCATGGAGAAGAAGGTTTCATACGAAATGACATTCATGGAATTGGTCAAGTTTGAGCTTGTTACTCGCTGTCTAAGATCAGTTTGATGAACAAGTTATATTTCTCCACAGGTGGAAGCTCTCTACCGTCGTTACTGCTTCATCTATTGCTATACTAACTTTGCCCAATAATGGGTTACATTGTACGGGACGTTGATGGATTTTGACAGATTGACGCTGGTGGCAAGCGATTTCTACCCTGGGGATAATCACATTCCATGTGCAATACAATGATAATGAATTCGTACAAAGTGTGAGGTCTATTGTACTGCCAACTAATGATGGACTAGCGAAACGTGTTCACTTCTTCATTGTTTGAAACTGTCATATTGAAGTTGTTACAGGGGTCATCTATCATAGAAGACCGGTTGTCATCGTACAGTTCTGCCCAACTTGAACCGTGAAAAAAAAATGGTTTCACTCTTTAGAAGAAGTACTACTATTCGATCCCCAAAAGTACTCCTTTTCACGCAAATCCTCATGATAAAGACGAATAAAATTGAAATCATAAAAAAGTAAATCGATTTCGGAGGAGAACCATGCTTCACTAATACCAATTTCATCACAACCTGTATTGTGAGTTGAAAATTTGGGAGATTTCTATTTTGAAATAAGAATTCGACAAGTCCACTGCAGATCATGCAGTCATCAAATCCCCGACCTCTTTTGAAAAATTATCCATCGAAGGAAATTATTGCTGCGAGGAGGGGGCACTTTATTGTCAATTGCTTTAAAAAACTTTTCACAGTGGGAAGCATTGCCAAAACAATGCTTTTGAGACGGTCAGGAATTTTACTTGAAGATATCTTCGACAATGTCATCAAATCGAAACAGCCCAGATGAAGAACGGGCCTCTGTTCTTAAAATTGATCTGAAGAGGGATTTTGGGTGTCCCCAGAAAAGATGGTCCTGGGTGTTAGTACTACGGAAAACAGTAATTTTCCATTGGTAGACGCGTCTTCGCTTCCGTGTAGCACCTTCCGGAAAACTGACTGATGGTCCCTCTTCAGCCAAACCAAAGTCTGACTAGTCATCTAGCAGAAGAGCATAGGGATTTGTATTGGGATTTATTAATGGGGAGGCTTTTTCCACCATTTTTTAAATGACATTTTAAAAAATACTTTGAAAAAAGGAACTATTAAATTAACATTAATTAACATTAACAGATTAACATTATATATTTTATTTCATGTCTATACCATCTCATACGACACTTATATTTTATTTGCGCATATTTGTATGTTCATTTGTATGTAAACCACATACAAATGCACGTTACCTATCCTCAAGGATTATGTTTTGTTTTTGCAACATCGTATCTGTTAAATAAACAAATTCACTACACTGAAAATTTATTTTTGTAAATAAGCTTTCATTCGTTTCGTAAAAATGGATTTTGTACATTGAACCAATAACTCGTGAATTGTATGAAACATTCATGTTGCTTGTCATCTATCATAATGCTATTATTACAACTACTTTGTACAGTGCAAAAAATGAATTTCGTGAAGACCAGCCAATCGTTGCATCTGTTCGGTCGTACTCATACATATTTGTGTTCCTGCTGGGATGATGGGAAGCATTAATTTATCCCAAAATAGAAGTGAAAGCGCTGTCGAGAGTTAGAACCTTTTGCACAATAATCAAGTTACTTCTCACGAGTCAACGTGGCCTAGATAGTTCATCTACGGACTCAAAAACAGCTCTCCCTGAAAATGCAGGATCGAATCCCATGTCACGAACAACTTCTCGTGGATACGCTTTTTTTTTTCAATTGTGTTTTGAGCCGATAAAGTAGATCTGTCAGTCGTTCATGCAACCAGCAGAGAGACGTTTCTTTTTTATTGGTAACAAATTACTCGTAGCTCTTTGTATTGTTTTCGTAGAATGAACGAATGTTCTTTCTATGTAAACAAATGCTTAGTGCTTGAACAGCTGCGCGTGAGGCATTAAATACGAAGGTAGCTTCTTAAAAAGTACAAATCAGTTTCGTAGCCGAACACAACGAATAGATTTTTTAGTCCTACCTTCGATTTCGTGATATAAACGAAAATTAATTTTCAGTTACAATCTATGAACATTATAATTGTGATATGCGGTGATCAATTGCGCCCCATTAAGCTATATGGTGCTATAGATGATTTTCATCATACATAAAAAAATTATCCGTGAAATACATCAATGAGATCCATACTTAATATAAAATTAATCACTATAATATAAAAAATTGTACCGTTAGCTATCTGAGGAATGATTGGTAAAATTGCCCTGATTACCCTTACACATATAGTAAATGGTTCATCAAAGGCTCAATAACATTCCTTAAACTTGTAAGCCATATACTCCAGAAAAGGGTCCATAGCAAATTACTTCTGTGCACTTAAATTTATAAGTATCATGCATCAATTATGCCGAAATTTTTCCAATTTTGGGAACTATTTTTGAAATTTTGACAAACGAGTAATCTATACTTAGCTGCGCTACTACTCATATGTATTGACATGTCCGTTCATTGAATATTGCTGTAAGAGAAGGATTGCGTTGGTCTAAGAAGGTTTGGCCCTTTTTTTCAGAAACTGACTGTGCACAACAAACTTGAAATTTGTAAGCAAATTTGTATGGTGAACAACATATTTGTATTTGCATCGCTCTAAAAAATCGGTTATTCATTCAGCGTTCAAAGCATTCAGCTCTATAAATAGAGCTGTAAATCATACAAGTCGCTAGCTTCTTGACCCTACGCTAAATCAACTGCTCAGCAGGCAATTTATAGCATTAGTATTGCACAAAAAATCATGGCAAAATTGTAGCGAAATCTGAATAGTAAGGCATGTATCAAAAATTGAAAAATAGACATTATGGATCATACCTTAATGTTTTAATGTACAAATTTGATATACTATTGATCAATTTAACCCTTTACTATTTGTTATTGAAGGTATGTATTTGATTTACGTAAGAGAGTGTAATGTTTGTTTGAAGGCTTACTGGACGGACTCTTAATAGAGTAGAAACCTCTTCGCCAAGCCTTTGACGATATCGTTGCGTAAATCCTTACGAATCTTTTTGCAAGTCGTACACGGAACATGTCGTCCAAGAAGACGCTGTTGCAAATAACTCGGAAGAAGCCACGTTTGAGAATTTTGAGTCCTATCGTCTGTTTTTTTTTGTTAGTCAGCGGTGTAACATTTGCAAGTTTAATATAGCGTTTCATAATTTCATCAGTCCTTTGTAGTTAAGTCCATAAAGTGTGTATTTTTTTTGATATGAGAGTCTTCCGAAGCAGTTCTCTCATACTAAAATTTAGAAGTTATTGTATTGTTCCAAATGCGTGAGAATGATATGACTTTACTTCTTTTTGAAGCATGTCACCAGTCGTTCAAGGGTCATGTCGTCCATATAGACGCTGCTGACACTGCCTAAAAATATTTTATATTTTCTAGTTAACTTCCAATTTCTCTCAAACATGTTCATGTCCACTATTTTGTCTGGTGTCGTTTTGTCTTTTTTTCATTTAGTTTGTCAGTGTTTTCTTTAGTCTTTTGTAGTTTAGAATGTCATTTATGTGCTGTGAAAGTCTGTTTAAGCAGTTTCCTCAAATCAAAAAAAAATAGTTGATTTTATCGTCGAGGTATTTGAATTCTACTAGTTTTTGTAATGACTGATGTTACATGTCTCAGAAGTCCTAACAGTATAATTTCTATGTTTTACTGATGAGACCCATTAAGTTTCCTTTGAAAAGAGTTTGAGAGATCGTTGCGTCTCTTAATGTTATTTAATTAGTCGGTCAGTGTTACATTTATAAGTTCAAGTGGGTATTTTGTCAAAGAAGTTACATTATAATTTAGTTAATTGATGTCTAGTTCTAATAAGCTCTGAAATTCGTCGATGCATACCTCGTCTTACCTTGTTTGATTGACCTATCACTTTGTCCACCTTATTCAGTTCTTGTCTTCTGCGTTATTCAGTGAAATTCTAGAGTTCTGTTGTAGAAAAGTTTTCGTTTACTTGTCTGTCCGTTACCTTCTTTTTATTTGTCTAATACTTATCTCTGAGTCGTTTAGTCGCTTCAAAGTATGACAAGCATATGCAGCCTAACAATAATAATTTCAGTCTTGGCTAGCTATATGATTCACTTTTCGGTGGCTAGTAAAGCCAAAGTGAAGCTTCATATTCCCTATCTATTATTATAATATTATTGAGAATGAAGCCGTTATATGACTGTTTGTATACCAACGTTGTAATGTGTGGTATTTTTATTATAGCTTTTTAAAATGAGAAATAACAAAATAAGAATGACGCCACGTTTTAAGTTTTAATAAAACTTCTACTCAGTGAATCCAACAGTCGGTTCCTTACGAATTTCAATAGTGATGTATTACTACCACGTCATGATATGTCTTTGGTTGCCATCTCAGTTCTGATGGCGTAGGCCCACCCATCGCGACCAGATCACATATACCAGGGGAGCGACGTTTTCCTTCCTATAGTCATACATACTAACAATTCCCTTACCATACCCTTATCCTGTGGGCAGTGATGCAATATTATTGTTCACTTCTAGAGGGAACTAATAGTGAACCCCGGAAAATTCAAAATCCCCATGGGTAGAAATGAAGCGAAGCCTATTCAACTAACCCCTGGTGTATTTGTAAGCTTTGAGTTCTTGAACTCAGACTGGTGACTTGACGACATGCCCCCTTATGCATCAATAAATAAAATAAAATTAAACAACCAAAAAATAATCTTGTAAGAACAATCTTCATTTATATCATCGCAAGCTTTTGAAGAAAAAAAATACAGACTAATACAGAGATAAGTGAGACACTGACGCTCACGTATTTGAGTGTGTTGATTTAATTGTTGTTTAGATGAAATTTGCCGTACCAAATAATCAAAACTCTTCAAATAGTTGAAATTTCTCCTTCCAGAATCCCCTTCCTAGAAGTTGCTTAGAGCTCAACATCACACATTGGAAGTCCTCTTACTCCTAAGCCAGTCACCTTGAAAGTAGCTCCAGCTAGTGGTCCTTGTTCCTCCGCAAAAGGTCGCTTGGCCGTAGTGACAAACAATTCGTCAAGATTAGGTCCCCCGAAGGCAACTGAAGTTACCTGTTTAGCTGGTATTTTGATCTCCTGTAGAATTTGACCTCTAAGAAAAGAAAAAGAGTGTTTCAAATGCACAATTTAATAACTGTCACCTACTTTGGGCTGATTTTTAGAACCTTAGACCCATGAAAGACAGCCAAATATAAATTTCCTTCTGCGTCTATGGTCATACCATCAGGGGCGTCTTTGGGTTCTTTGCTCGATGCAGACATGTCCAGTAAAGTTTTTCCGTTTCCTTAAATAACAAATGGCTCGAATCCATTGCGTAGAAGAGTCCTAAGAAAATTCTACTTACTCAAATCTCCATTGTCGTCAAAATCAAACACCCGCACGTTGTACGCTCCAGTGTCAGCATAGAAGAATTGTTTAGTCTTTTCATTCCAAGCTAGGCCATTGGAAATGAAAACTTTATCAAACTGCTCAACGAATTCACCAGTTTTTGCGTCTAATCTGTAAAACTTCCCGGTATTCTCTTTAAACGGATTTCCTCGGTCCTCTGCTCTCAATGTTCCAGCAAACAAACGCCCTTTAAAATCTGCCTTGCCGTCGTTGATTCGATTTTCTTTATCACCGAGATCGGCAATGACATCGATAATTTTTGCATTGTCAGAAATTCCATCCCAGCTAATCAATAAAATTCGCGATCCGTCGGCCACCACAAACCCGTTACTTCTTCCCTTTGCTGGGATGATAAACGATATCCACTTGCAGCCCTCTGATTTGAATGTTGGTTAAGTAATTTACCGCTCAATTTATATCACCACTGGATACCTACCGACCGAAGCGTGATAAACTTTGTTCTTCTGATAGTCTAGCCGGTGGATCGTTGCTTCAAACAAACTAACAAAGTATAAACTTTGCGTCTTGACATCCCAATGGGGCCCTTCCCCCAGGTCCAGTTTGGGACAAGGAATTTCCTCCACCTTGTAGTTGGCCATTGTGGATCAGCTTTCGATTTACTGTGTGAAACGATACAAATAAATGCAATCAACCATTTGACGTTGTTTTATATATATGATAATGTGTTTGAAATTGTGATAAGATAATATTCCTAGTGCTTCAGTGACCATCCTCTAGCAGTAAGCAATTCAAATGAGACAAATAATAGCACGGAGTAAATATTTTTGCATCGATTAGAAGCGGCATTGAACTAGTAGCAAACAGTGATGATTTCCTGGATTGTTTACTTAAATGATTATAACGTTCTCGCTGTTTATTCTCATCTATTCTGATGCAGCTGCTGCTTTCTTCACAATATAATTGGGAGGCAATCATGCAATTTGCAGTTTGTTTTAGTCCCGGCACGCTATAGCCTGCATAGCAAGGTATTGATAATTTAGATATAAACTTACTTAACTGGAGTGCAACAACACAACTCTAATATCATCTTAATTCAGAATGTTTCATAATATCCTCTTGGGCACAAAATACTCCATGATTTTGATATTTGTACAATCTTCAAAAACCAACCTAAAAACGAATGTATCGGCAATAACCTATCTACACATATTTGAGTCGTACGCTATGAGACGTATCTGAGTTTAAATGTGCTCATCATAGCATGCTGTGAATTTGATTGTCGTTTTCGCGTTGCTTCGTTTTCAACACATCACGCATTGAAAATGAATTGAAAATTAAATTTTTGGACATATGGTTAAGTGAGAAGAGTACTACTACGGCGCTTTGGAATTTATCACGCGGGGTGAACTATTCATTGGATGATCTGCCAGGAAGAGGCCAAAGCCCTAGATCGTCCAATACAAAATTGTACCAATAAGTGGTATCATTAATTTGTAAGTACAAGTCATTGTCGATTCGTGATTTAGCCAATAGAAAGGGAACGACGTCGAAATGATCCAACGTATCAAGAAACGGAACAACCTGAAGGGTAAGGGTTGCGTGAAAATGCGGAAATCTACGGTGACCGACAGAAACAAACATCCATCGGAGCCGAACACTAATTGGGCCTCGATATGTTTACCAACCCAATAAGTAAATGACTGGACAATGCGTACCATTGGTGCTTCGCGAAAAATATATCCTATTGGGATCCTTGACTTTTTGTCCAGTAGCTCCTATCCCTACTTCTCCGTAGTGCTGGGGTATAAATAACCATAGGAAAGATCAGGTAAACAACCACGGATGGACCTTGGTCATAAGCTAACTGGAAAGTGGGGCCTCTCTCTTCGAAGGGTGCAGCCTATCCGAGCGTCTGTTCTCTATGTCAGGGGCGGCTCAAAACAGCGTCTATTCTCCATGTTTGGAGCGGCACTGCCCTCCTGCCAGCGTGAGACTCTAAACAGTGCTGTGCACGGGACTTCAAGCGAGACAGGGGGTTGGGGGATGCCCAACAAGCCGCCCTTAAAAATCTAAAGTAACAAATAATACAAAAGTTAATATGCACCGGAACAATCGCCAAAGACCTAGGCGATAAAATAAGCATTACGAGTGGAAACTTGGAACATGGAGCTTTAAACCGCTCTGCTTCTCAGGCTGCGATAGGATAATCTACGACGACCTGCAGGAAATTTGCTGGACAGAACAGAAACGTAACTCTCAGACTTAAGGTTGAAGCTGGTAGGATTGAGCTTGTGATCAAAGCGTTGATAACAAAATACATGAAAGGGAGAGGCTCACGAGAAGACAATGTTAGTCTCCCACCACGAGTTCAGATCGACAGTGATGAAATCGAATTCGTATATCTGCATTCATTCGTGACCGCCGATAACGACACCAGCAGATAAATACAAAGGCGCATTATTGCTGACAACCATGCCTACTTCGGGCTTCGAAGGACGCTAAGATCAAACAAAATTCACCGAACTACAAAATTTACCATCTACAAGGCATTGATTAGACCGGAAGACCTCTACGGCAACGAAACATGGGCATTGCAAGTGGAGGACCAACGCGCCCTCAGTGTTTTTAAATGAAAAGTTTTGCGTACCATCTACGGTTGAGTGCAGATGACAGACAGAACGTGGAGAAGGCAAATGAACCACGAATTGCATCAGTTGCTGGGAGAACCTCTCGTCGTATACAACGCTAAAATCCATCAAACAAAATGTGCTGGGCATGTCGTAAAAATTTCGGAAGACAGCCCAGTTAAAAGGATTCTCGAAAATGAACCAAATGGCACAATAAAAAGAAGGTCGCCTTCAACTTTATAGATCCATCTTGCTCGATGCGCTGTGTACAGCAGAGTCTACACCAGCCTTGGTCTGATTGATAAGGTATGGTCTTCTGGAATTCGTATTAATAACAAGGATATTAAACGTTCAAGATATATTCGGGTATTATTCATTAGATATAGTGTGAAAGCTTGAATATACTCATTCATGTTTGCCTACTTCTCGTGAAAAGTAAAATAAGCTTGTGTTTGCAAAACCTAAAAAAATAATATTCATTAGGTGGAAAAAATCAGTGCACGTCCAGTCGCTTGTAAATTATACTTTTGATGTTCCGTCCATCACAAATAATTGCTACAGTTGTGAGAAGTAAGTGAGTTGTGCTCAAGTGACGAGTTTTTTTCAGAATCGATCAGGGAGGAAGAAAATAACACTTCAAGTTCAAAATCTAACCATGCGTGATTTATTAAAATACAAATCTCAGTGTAAAGCTGCCGGAAAGTATGGCGTAAACAGTGGTATAGTTCAAAAAATGTTTGAAACACTGACAGCTTGGACGTGTTGCTGATCTAACTTAGCGAGGACGTAATCGTAACCGAACACCGAGGAGACTAGGAGACTAGAATCATCCGAGAAATTAAGAAGGATCCGTTTATTACCATCCGTGCACTCAGAAAAACGCTAAGCCCTTGGATATCCGACTGTATAGTTCGGCGATGCATTGATGAGCACGGAGTGAAAAGCCATTTCGCTCGGCTGTTCATAAGTAAAGTGAATACCCAACATAGATCAATGCTGAATAACTGTTTCTTCAAACAAATTTGGAAAAGTGGAGAAGTTCAAACAAATTTGGAGAGTCTGCTTTCTAGAATAAAAAGCTGAACAACTTCTCCATTTAGATTTAGGTCATTAAAGTGGCATAGCTCTTACGAGTTTTTGTTTTCATATAATTCTAATGATATTTTATCTCGAGAATATCTTGATTAAATTTCCTGGACATAACTACAATAAGAAGATGCTAAATACATACCAATTAAAATAATTTTGAATCTTTACTTTATTTTCCGACGTAGTTATTTTCAGTTTATGTATTGCCAGCTGACGCACAGATACTGTTGAAACATTAAATACATCATGGCATGCTACGCAAGCATTTACGAGGCTTACACACGTTGGACGGTCATACAATGCAATTTTCTATTTCACTTCAGATCAAAACTTCCTGTATTCCTTTATCTAAAATGACTACTTTGGCCGTAGTTAGGGTCTTTTGCTATCATTTATGAGATATTTTTGAATACAGGAAACGAACTAGCCCTTGCGCTGAACTGGTTGGCTTGACGTACTCAATAAAGATTCTTTGTCAAGATTCGAGGCTAAGAGTCAGTTCCATTGAAGTAATATCACATAATTACATTTTGGTAATATCACATAGTTTTTCCATTGTACTTATCTAATAACTTTTTTGTATAGTTGTCGCAGAAATTCAAATCGCTGTAGTGGCTTTGAAATTTACTACAACAATTATTACCAAGCAAGGAAATATAACAGCACATCGAAATTGATACATTGTCTAAGCTTTCAGGATTTTTAAGTCCGTCTACAATTGCAGTAGGACAAAAATCTGAAAACATGTAATCAGATAATTATTATAACCTTTCGCTAATTACAGCCTCACTAGCTATCTAAATTCCACTAAATTTGCGCCGCGCTTCTACCGACTAAGCTAATGCTTTGTTCATACTATAGCGTTGTAACGTATACCTACACTGATAGACAAAATAAAGTGCCCATCTCTTCGTTTTTTCAATTTCTCTCATTTACTTGGTTCAAATTAAAGTAAACACACTGTATTTTTTTAATTATCTTTTTTTTATATTCTTTTTAAGTTTCACTTATGGAATACTGCAAAAAAAAGGAGTTTTACTTAAAGAATAAAATTCAATTTGTGTTGAAAAATAAAACAGTGACAAAATAAATTGCCCACTTCATTTAGGCTACAGAAAACATAAATTAAAGTAAAATAAAAGCATTTCAATAATTGATGTGTCCTCCTTTGGCCTTCAGGACCTCCTGCAGGTGCTTCGACATGCTCTCGACCAGGTTCTTTAAATGCTGTGGATCTAGCTCTTCCCAGGCGCGCTCCAGGGCTTCAAAATAGTTATTTTATTGGTAACACCAGTTTTGTCAACCCTGGCATCGAGAATCGCCCACAAGTTCTCGATGGGATTGAGGTCCGGGCTTTGTGGAGGCCATTCCAGCGGTTTGATCCGACAAGACCGGAAGAAAGACTTGGTCTTCTTTGGCAGTATGCTTCGGGTCGTTGTCACTGCTGGAATACGAACTTCTCTTCAAGGCCCGTCTGGATCAGCGAAAACTCCAGATTTGCTCGCAGGATGTTGATGTAAGAATCTGCCGTCATTATCCTGTCGATTTTCACAATGCTTCCCACTCCACCCCACGAAAAACACCCCAGACCATCACATTTCTTCCTCCATGCTTCATCGTGCCTTGGATGTGGTGCTCCTGAAGCTCCTCTCCCGATCTGCACCAAACACGAACCCGCCGCTTTCAGTTAAACAGCTCGAATTTTGATTCTTCTGTCCAGAAAACAGTTTTTCAGAACTCTAGGGGCTTATCAGCATGCTCCTTAGCAAACTTTTGGTTTGGTTTTGTTTGCCTTGCTGATAAATGGGCGCTTCCGGGCAAGTTTGCTATTCAACCTCTGTGCTACGAGACGGCGACGAACAGTTCGACCGGAAATTGATAACTGAAGGATTTCCTGGATCTCGCGGACAGTTACCTTCGGGTTCTTCTTGACTTCGCGCATGATCTTGGTGTCCGTTCTCGCATCCGTTTTCCGCTTCCTGCCTCTGCCAGGACGATCCACCACTTATCCAAACGTTTTAAGCTTCAGAAGAATTTTGCCAACCGCTGCCTTACTGAAACTGTACTTCTTAGCGACAGCCAAGCATGGGAAAAATCGGTTCACTTAGCGCTCATTTTCACTCACACGCATAAGCATTCAGAAGTGAGCGTTACCACGTTTAAATTATTCCAATTCTGTTCATTACTATTCTGCTTTCATTCTATTCGTAGAAAACAGAATTGAGCAAACTACAGCTGATCGTACAGAGAATGAATCGACGGTAGTGTGGGATCAGTTTCTCATTGTCTATTTTTTTAGCCGCTGAATCATTAACAATTGCATTCAGTTGATTCAGCTGAGAGAGAATTATTGAATCACACTCATTTCTTCAAATTATACCTTAAACATCATTTTAATTTCAACAATATCTAATATGATGTTAAGTAATCTCATCGCAACATAAAAAACATAAAGCATCATTTTAAACCGTATCTCTGCTCTGATCCTTCCAGCTGATTGCATTCTCTGAGTCTAAATAATCCAATAATCTTATTCAAATCGCTTGCGTTCAGTGACAACGCATTCATTCAATATAACGTCTAGTGCAAAAATTTGTTCTCATGATTCTGTTTTCGTTTATTCTTTCTAAATGTTCGTTTTCGAGGATTTGTTACGAATCCGTGTGATAGGAAGACTCACACTCGTTCATCATTGTGTTAATACACGAGGGTTTGCTATTTAAATCGGTGGTGCTCGGCGAGTGAATGAGTTTTCCATGTTGCATGGCGCCCGGTGCGATTCACCGTTTTGCACATCACGAACGACCAATTTTCGGATACACAAGGAATTGCTTTCGAAAGCACTGCGTTCTTCATTTTTTTCAATTGAATCAAATGCGATCACGTATACAAATGCACCAGGTTGAGTCGTTTGCTTCAAAACATGTCAAAATATCAAAACATAAACAATCGAGGGTCTTCCAATGGAAACTTATCGAAAAACATATCGATTTTCGAAGTGGGCACTTTATTTTGTCACTGCTTTTTTTCAACACAAATTGATTTTTTTCTTTAAGTAAAATTCCTTTTTTCAGTATTCCATAAGTGAAACTTAAAAGAATATAAAAAATATAATAAGAAAAAACTACGTTGTGTTTACTTTAATTTGAACCAAGTAAATGAGAGAAATTGAAAAAACGAAGAGGTGGGCACTTTATTTTGCCTATCGAGTGTATCTTGATGACATTTTCCTTGTAGATACTTTTCAAAACACTCTTGTATTATGTTACAAGCCTGTAGTCTGAACAAGGCATAAGGGTCCTCCCTGGCTCAGTCGGTAAAGGCGCGGCTACAAGGCTGCGTTACTTACACTACGTCCGTTACTGGCTTTGCCTTTATTTTTGTCTTTCAGTTGGATATTGAATGTTATCACAGTGTCTATAATCGTTGATAATATTTTTTTAATATTATTTTTCAGGATCCCATTTATTTCAAAAACCACCAATCCGGGCTTCTGATCAAAGTGCTATCTTTCAAATATAACTAGAATTGCATAAGAAATGCTTTTGAAAACATGTCTTGTAGAATAATCTGTTGGTACTTAAAGAAGAAACCAAATATCTTTCTATGCCTCAACACAACCAAGCAAATTAAACTAAGCATACCTACTGTGGTCTACAACATCTTGACCAATTGTCTTTATCACGCGGTAGATTTTGGTGCAAATGCGATTTCTAATCCATTCCAAAGTGAAGCCGAATGAGTTGCG
>JASCZW010010505.1:0-36374 GCA_034211315.2 Aedes japonicus | reverse complement strand
AGCTGATGAGGAATAATTCGTTGAAGACATTGCATGCCACCATGAAACGAACCCAGTTACTGATAAGTTTCTTCACGCAAAATCTCCACGAAGGCACTCCTCAATCGCCTCACCTGGCCACGTCCATGCAACCGTTAGTGATAGGAGGATTTGTTATCTACCTTAAGAAGACACGGGGAACCCACGTAGCCGTCAGTAGATATCGAAGGAAAAAGGAAATTAATAGTCGGAGAGAATAGTTGAACAGAATGCCCTGTTTGGTGCACAGAACAAAATGTATTACAAAAAGGGTCGTTGGGAGCGTCTAGTCTAAGAGGGTTAAGTGATGCTCTATTTATCTTCAAACTGTTGGGACTTTAGCATTACTTCTAGTCTAGCTCCCTATGGCTTATGGTTATAGCGCCATTACTCGCTCTCTGAAGAAGAAGAATGTCTGAAAATATAAGAACGGATAGTGAAAGAGAACTAATCCAGAATGAAGCCAAAAATAATATATACTGTCCCACCCGAAAATCACGTCAAATTCTACATTTACAACAGCTTCTTCGATGAAATCAGCTTCACGAAAGTGTGAAAGAACAAACCATTTACCCACATAATCTCTTCATAATATATAATTGAAAGTAACAAGGAAAAAATGGAAAGAGCTCACCAATATTTCAAAGACGCCCGCGTTCCGCTTTGTAACCAAAGTGATGATTAGTTGGTTCGTCGAGCTTTAAACCAGTAGAATGTTCTCTAAGGTGAGCTTCCCCAGTGGCAGATATGGCTGATTTTCCACTACCCTTATATTATTGAATAATTTATAGATATCTTTCCACACGAGTAATTTACTCGCCAAATCATTTATTTTTTGCCAAGCTTTGACATCTTCTGCTTCCTAACGTTCTAAGGAACATCGAACTTATAATGAGCAGAAAAGAATAGACGTCCTGAAGTTGCCCGGAATTCTGCTGTTGTGGTAAGTCTCTGTCATCCATAATGGGACAATGCTGTTTGGTCAACAGCTCGGTGTGAGCCCTCACGTGCGTGATTTCTCCACTTGCATTAAAAGCACAAGTTACCGTAGAGTGTATCTTACCATTCCCAGCTTCCTGCGATGAGAGAGGTACGGATCTTCGAGGTACGTGCTCAAATTATCTGACACTTCTGCTGTTCTTCCGACTCCATCTTTGCAACGATTGCACAGCTAATGGGTCTAATAATGTAATGTAACTAAGATCCTGTCAACGATAACCGGCCTATTTGACCCTCTGAAGTTTCTTGAGACCCACAATCCACTGACCGCCAACATAATTCCCCCCACCCACAAACACATTCAGCGTTTGCAGGCGTGCATGTGCACCAAGAATTATTTAAAATAGGTAGTACTTATCTGTTCAAAGTCATTGCTGCCCTTGTACTTCTCCTTAACTACGTTCCATCACTACAGCCAGGTTACCAGATGCACTGGTACAAACGCCCTTGTATAGTTGCTCTTCCGGGAACCTGCCGAATGTTACCGACGGGCAACTGTATTGATAGTTCGGACTGAGCTTCTCCTTTTCTTATTGTAAATGGCCCGCCAGGAGACCAGCACTAGCAAATGCAAGACACAATCCGGGGAAAAATATAACTTTCCTCCGCACCTACACTCAGCACTAGACCCGTTTCACGTCTTCTCATTTTTATACAGTTTTGCTGAACGAAATTGCGGTCGTTTTTCAAATAACGTCACCTCCTTTATTCCCTAACACACACACTGATTCATAACATATTACAAACTTTAATTTTTCGGACGATAAATGAATTTGCTACAAGCGAAAAAAACGTGACAGCTCACGAAAAACTGAACCGTCCACCGCGACGCTTGCTGCGATTTTTTCTAGAGCTATGTACTTGGTTTTGATGGACATTTATTTTTTATAATGACGGCCTATCGGGGCACCGTGTGTGGTGGTTCGTTTATGATCAAACCAACCTAAACGCCTACTTGTATGCAGTGGAGTGGATTGGGAGAGTGTTATAAAAGATCGCTCCGAAAAGCAGACGGAAGTTTTATGTTTGCTAAAGAGGGGATACTTTTTAATTATCTACTCGCCATCTGGCGGAAGAATGCTCTTGCCGGATAACGGACAGTGTGTAAAGTTTAGGTGTTCAATAACTTCGGTCTGTAACTAACTTAAAATTCGAAATAGGCTTGATAAATAACATCAATTTCTAATCGAGTAATGGTCCCTGAACATTTATAAGACCATAAACCAAACACCTCATTCAAACCCACCGAGTTCAATCACTGCCCGGGCGAATCGATCAAATGATCGATTCCTAAAAGCCTCGGGAAATAAATAATTGATTATGGTCGATTTGGGTTCGTAACAAATGAGCCACCAGTTGGAAGAAGAAACCCCGACGCACACACTCCTGCTCCACCCGACGACTCTGGCGGCAATCGTCCTCAATATGGCTCGAATCAAATCGACAAATAAAAAAAACGATTTGACGTGTGAGAACACGAGCCGTACATGAGCAGAATACCGCGATGGAGCTTAAATCGGATAAGGAAAAAATGTTTGATTTGATTCTCGGCAGCCAACCACGGCACAAGGCAACGTTTTCCAACGAAATTTTCCTATCCAACTATGGCATTCATTCGTCATGACCACACCGTTCATCATCCGTCGCAGGGATAGCGCAGATAATAAATGATTTTATTATAAGGATGTGCCCGGAATGTACCGCCGAAAATAAAGATTGCCTCATCGCCTCAGGTTGTATCCATATCGTGTGCGTGGTGGCATCGAGGGTAAGACATTGAGTCGCGTGCGTAGGTCTTTCCCTTTTATTTTGATAAGAAAAATGATGCACGGAAGGAAACATGACGCACTCTCGCACAATACATCATCATCAAAAAAGCGCTTTTATTCGGCTTTTGACTTGCTTTTTTACGCGTGCTTTCGCGAGACATTTTCGCTTTATCCTCGACGAAGTCAATAAGTGATGATCCTGACAACTCGGTGTGGGATGAATGGTTCGATGTCGGAATGCAATGAAACGTGAAGCAGCATAAAGCAAAGATGTTTTTTTTTTATTTGATAAAGATACCTATTTCGGATGAATCAATTTGAGAATTCGTTCGAAAATAGTACCGGCTGGAGCGTGGAACGCATAATGATGGATAGATTGTGACAGAAATGATTAGTCGTTTGGATCTCATGGCCAGTATTGTTTCAAATGACGACTCGATCCTCAACGGCCTACTCCTGAAATTTATTAACATGAAAATATGTGGTACAGATAGCTCAATAACTCACGAGCGTTTCTCACTACTTAGTTAATTTAATGCGAACAAGTAGGCTAGGGACACAAGTTGCGCGTACGTTTTCCAAGAGTGACCTACAGTGCGAGGATTTTTATGTGTTGCTAAGCAATGTGAAAGAAATTGTTTTTGTTTTCATGAGCATGCATGAGCATGATTGACCGCCCACGGATGCAATTCCGTTATTGCTAGATCAGCTGTATTTGCACAAAGCACCAACAGGTGATGTTTGGGACTAACATACATCTTCAATGTGTAAAAACTGGTGACCCATTATTAAGCAATACCGGCGCCGGCCGTGTCCGAATGCTGGTCAAGTATGGAATGGGAAGGAACGTGTTGTCATGATAATCGCTTTGCAGGAAGCCGAGAAATCCTCTGCACTTCCACGAGAAATCACTGGGATGTTGGATAGTTGGGGAAAGGTTAGCAGCAGGGTTCGTTTTGGTTAACGATACGCTGAAAGTATGTAGCACTATCCGCCAAAAGTTGCCGCTCCAATTTGACTGAAAAGAGACAAGCATAACGAAAAAGAAAACAAAACGAAATAGACAAAATAAAATAAAAAAGGAAGCTAGATATTGTCTTCAAAACACACTATCTCCCCCAACAATACCCGCGAAAGACGATACTTTCGACCTGAGCTCGCTTGAGGAAATATCATCATTCGTGTTTCATTCTGGTCCTCCCTACGCCGTTTTCGTGCCCGTAGAGAACTACCGGTCGTATTGACGTCTTGTACATGGTCCCAGACAACCACAAGTCGTATAATCGACATCCGGCTATTATCTCCGAATTTCTCTCTTGCAGTTACGTCACCAATGATCCGAGGTACATATTTTCATCTACCACCTCGAACTCATTCCGTCGATAACGACAGTTCTGCCTGTGAGAGCTTGTCACGATCGGTTCATCCTGACAGCAGATTCTTATTCTTCATCGTATTCACCATTAATTCAACCGTTTCGCCAGGAACGAAAACGTCCACGTCGTCAGTGAAGCAAATGAATTGAATGGATTTATTGAAAATCTTGCCCGCGTGTTAAAGCCCACACCTTCTAGCGCAATGTTGAACAGGAGGCAGAAAAAACCATCGTTTTGCTAAAATCCTTTGCGGTTTCAAATGAGTCCGATTTTTGCACACAGCACTAACCACCATCCATCATTACATTGGCCAGTCTAGTCATTTTTCCGTGAAAACCGTTCTCGTCCATAAGCTCGTTACGATCAATAGTGTCGTATGCGACCTTGAAGTCGATAAGTAGGTAGTGCGTACAAACTTGATTTTCGCGACTCATTTGAAGCATCTGCGACAACGTGAAGATTTGACGTATCCCTGTCAGCATACGACTAAAGGCCCAGCTACAACGAGGAGCGCAACGCCGCGTTGCGGCACACGACATATAATCCATATATTTTTATGTCCAAAAACTGCCGCACCGCGCCGTTGCGATCCATTGATAGCCAGCGCTTGGGTCCTACCGCGTTTGATTGCGATCTCTGCTGTGGTTACTCGTGCACTCAGTCGGCACCACGGGAAGAAGGAAAGGAGTTATTCGTCAGGAGCTAAAGACCACCTAGTTGGGCCTATATTATACCTGCAGGTACGCGATATACCAATGGTACCGAATGTCCAGTCATTTACCAACCATACTGGTAGCACCTTTAAAGTTCATAAAATAGTTACTGGGTCAATATTGTCAACATAAAAAAATTACAATTAAGGAGTGTATCGAAAAGTAGTAATAAACTTCCAAATAATAAAATAGGCATGAAAACATGGTTAAAATTAACATACTATTTCAGTTTATTATAGCTTAACATGTTTACAAAAGATCCAAACGGAAAAACTAGTCATCATGTTCATTTCTGTAGAATGCCCGTACCTTTGATTTGACACCTGCCATCAAATTCTGCACAGTGACCTTTGTGCACTTCCTGGATGCCGCTGCCCAATTTTTCTTAAAATCGGTCATGTTTTGGGACACTGTACCATCCTTCTTAAATATACGCTTGACTATTGCCCAATAGCGTTCGATCGGTCGCAACTGGGGACAGTTTGGTGGGTTGATGTCTTTTTCTACGAACTTGATGTTATTCTCCGTCAGCCACTGTAGAAGTGGATTTGGCGTAATGTGCCGATACCAAATCTGGCCAGAAGAGAGGAGGGACTGGTGCTTTCTATACAATGGTAGCAACCTGTTCTTCAAACATTCCTTTTGATAAATCTCAGCATTTATAGTTCCTTTTGTATAGAAAATTGAAGAACGCAAGCCACATGTGCAAATAGCTTGCCAAATGAGCACCTTCTGACCGAATTTCTCCATCGCAACAGTCGTATCTGCAGTTGGCACACGTTCCCCAACAGATTTAGTATAAAACTGCGGCCCCGGTAGCGTTCTTGAATCTTCTTTAACGTATGTTTCGTCATCCATCAAAATGCACTGGTCGACATTGTCCAAAATGCAGCTGTACAGCTTTCGAGCCCTGGTTTTGGCACGAGACTTTTGTTCAGAGTTTGTTTGGGCACTTTCTGCTTTTGTACGTCTTCAAGTCATTCCTGCGCTTGATTCGTTGAATCATTCCGATGCTGGTCCTGAACTTCTTGGCTAGATCGCGAGTAGAGGCAGATTTGTTCCGTTGAATATAATCCACAACTTTTTGGTCCAAATCGGGGTTGCTGGAGCCGGGTTTCCGGCCACTTCTTGGTAAATCCTTGAGGGAGCACTCCTTACCAAACTTTTCGATGATGCGTTTTACACTTGCCGGGTGAACATTTACTCTTTTCGCAATCTGGTTGTAAGTAACACCCTTTTCGGTGCACCAAGTGTGCAGAATTTTCTTTTTAGTCTCAAATTCAATTCGCGACATTTTGAATACAACTTTATCAACGGAAATGAATGAACCGAATAATCATTTTTGACATGTAAACAAAGCAAATGGCGCTTACACGCTAAAAATATATACAGTAGTTTATGCGTAATAACGCATCGAATGTTTATAACTACTTTTCGATACACTCCTTATTCCACAAGAAACATAGACACAATTTTATGGACTTTTTCTCTCTATGTTCTCAATGCATGCAATCGCTTGGGAATAACTTGACGGGTAACTTATAAGGGAACGTCCATTAATTACGTCACGCAAAAAATGACTTTTTACAACCCCCCTCCCCCCCTTGTCACGTTTTTGTGTGGACCTTTAGAATTTTTTGTATGGATCGTCACGTTTTCTCAAACCCCCCTCCCCCTTACTGCGTGACATAATTAATGGACCTTCCCTAATGCTAAAGCAAGCTCCTCTTCCGTTTGGCACAAATCCTTATCGAAGAGTTTGGGCATTCCTTCTCGTCGACGAACGTCAACATCAAAATCATCGTCTTTGAAGCGACCGAACCAATCATGGCAGGTTGTTTCGCTTAAAACAGCATTTTCGTACACATTTTTTTAGATGCGCTTGTGCTGTCGTTTCCTCGAACGGAAGAAGAAAATCAATACTTCCCGCAACTGAGGATTGCACAAAACTAAACATTTTCACACAACCAGAAGTACCTATATAATCAAAAACAAAATCACTAATGTGTCAAAGCGGTTTGTTTACCATATGTCTAACCAATGTTCCAGTTCTTACTGGTAGAGCCATCTACTGACGAACAGCGAGAACTTATCACCATGAGGCCTCAAGAGTGGACAGTTATGTTTGCTGAATGAAAGATATGACGAGAAAGCGTTGATAGTTCCGTCAGTGTACGGCAGGTTGAAAATTGATTACAAGTATTGAAAATTTATCGAAGGGTTTGGATAAAGCGGTACTCGAACCAAGGACGTATTCGTTTTGCCTTACATCCCCAATACCTCAAAGAGATCTGTCGCCATTCTCAATCAAGTTTGCTAGATTTGGAAGTTATCGACATCACCTCTGAGATGGTCTCCACTGACGCATCACAGGTTAAGTCGTCTTGAAGCCTTGGCCTAGATGGAGTTCCGTCAGTATTCCTAAAGAAACATAATTCCAGTCTGCTGTCCGCACTGCTTCAGCTTTTTCGAATGTACACAGTCAGTTGGACTTTCCCCTCCTGTTGCAAATTAGCACACATGTTTCCAGTTCAAAAGAAAGACAAGACGTAAAGGGCGATACGGTCAAAATTTGGTCAATATCAACTTGACGTATTTCTTTCAATTTTGCATTTAAAAAACCTGAACACCCCTCATTTTGAAGGTGTGTGTGTGTAAAATGTTGCTCCTATTTTGATTTTGGAATTCACTCTTCAGTTGTCAAAATGCCGTCCAAGCAAGAAGAGCAGCGTATCAAAATTTTGCTCGCGCATCGCGAAAATCCGAGCTACTCGCACGCAAAGTTGGCAAAATCGCTAAAGTTGCCAAATCAACCGTTACAAATGTAATTAAAGTGTTTGGGAACGTTTGTCGACAGCCAGGAAGTCTGGATCGGGGGAAATCGAAAACCGGAAGCCGCTGAGACGACAAAGAGAGTTGCCGGTAGTTTCAAGCGAAACCTTACCTATCTCTCCGAGATGCCGCAAATAAGCTGGGTGTATCGTCTACAACCGTGCATCGAGGCAAAAAACGAGCCGGACTATCGACTTACAAGAAGGTAGTGACTCCAAATCGCGATGATAAACAAAATACGACGGCCAAAGCGCGATCCCGGAGGCTGTACACGACGATGCTGACGAAGTTTGACTGCGTGGTAATGGACGACGAAACCTACGTCAAAGCCGACTACAAGCAGCTTCCGGGACAGAGAGTTTTATACGGCAAAAGGAAGGAAGGGTAGCAGATATTTTCAAGCACACGAAGCTGTCAAAGTTCGCAAAGAAATATCTGGGTTGGCAAGCCATCTGTACCTGTGGCTTGAAAAGCAGCATTTTCATAGCTTCCGGGACTGTCAACCAAGAAATTTACGTGAAAGAGTGTTTGAATAAACGTCTGCTGCCTTTCCTGAAGAAACACGGTTGTTCCCGTACTGTTTTGGCCGGATTTGGCATCTTGCCATTACGGTAAAAAGGCCATGGAGTGGTACGCCGCCAACAACGTGCAGGTGGTTCCCAAGGACAAGAACCCTCCCAA
This sequence comes from Aedes japonicus, assembly GCA_034211315.2. Classification (NCBI taxonomy): domain Eukaryota; kingdom Metazoa; phylum Arthropoda; class Insecta; order Diptera; family Culicidae; genus Aedes; species Aedes japonicus. The sequence goes on along the minus strand of JASCZW010010505.1, from coordinate 27,986 downwards.
CACGCCAGAGCTCCGCCCAATTGAGAAATACTGGGCTATTGTCAAGCGGAACCTAAAGAAGACCAAAAAACTGCTAAGGACGAGCAGCAGTTCAGGGCAAACTGGCTTTCTGCGGCGAAGAAGGTGGACAAGGTGGCTGTACAAAATCTGATGGCAGGGGTCAAGCGTAAGGCCCGGCAATTCGGTTTTGGAAAAGCGGAAGCCTAACTGAATATTTTTCCTGAATTTTATACTAATTGAACTTGAAAAAGAAATTTAATTTGATTTTTTAAATAAACGATTTCACCGATTAACACGCGTTTTCCCTTGACCAAATTTTGACCGTATCACCCTTTACAATGAGGAGCGCAACGCTGCGTTACGGCGGCACTTGACATATAATCCATATGTTTTATGTCAAAAACTGCCGCACCGCGCCGTTGCTAGTCCCCATTGTAGCCCAACCTGCAGGTCCTACCGCGTTTGGTTACGCGATCTCGCCTGTGGTTACTCGTGCCTCAGTCGGCACCACGGTGAAGAAGGGAAAGGAGTTATTCGACAGGAGACTAAAGACCACCTAGTTGGGCCTATATTATACCTGCAGGTACGCGATATACCAATGGTACCGAATGTCCAGTCATTTACCAACCATACTGGTAGCACCTTTAAAGTTCATAAAATAGTTACTGGGTCAATATTGTCAACATAAAAAAATTACAATTATTCCACAAGAAACATAGACACAATTTTATGGACTTTTTTCTCTCTATGTTCTCAATGCATGCAATCGCTTGGGAATAACTTGACGGGTAACTTATAATGCTAAAGCAAGCTCCTCTTCCGTTTGGCACAAATCCTTATCGAAGAGTTTGGGCATTCCTTCTAGTCGACGAACGTCAACATCAAAATCATCGTCTTTGAAGCGACCGAACCAATCATGGCAGGTTGTTTCGCTTAAAACAGCATTTTCGTACACATTTTTTTAGATGCGCTTGTGCTGTCGTTTCCTCGAACGGAAGAAGAAAATCAATACTTCCCGCAACTGAGGATTGCACAAAACTAAACATTTTCACACAACCAGAAGTACCTATATAATCAAAAACAAAATCACTAATGTGTCAAAGCGGTTTGTTTACCATATGTCTAACCAATGTTCCAGTTCTTACTGGTAGAGCCATCTACTGACGAACAGCGAGAACTTATCACCATGAGGCCTCAAGAGTGGACAGTTATGTTTGCTAGAAAGATATGAAAAGAAAGCGTTGATAGTTCCGTCAGTGTACGGCAGGTTGAAAATTGATTACAAGTATTGAAAATTTATCGAAGGGTTTGGATAAAGCGGTACTCGAACCAAGGACGTATTCGTTTTGCCTTACATCCCCAATACCTCAAGAGATCTGTCGCCATTCTCAATCAAGTTTGCTAGATTTGGAAGTTATCGACATCACCTCTGAGATGGTCTCCACTGACGCATCACAGGTTAAGTCGTCTTGAAGCCTTGGCCTAGATGGAGTTCCGTCAGTATTCCTAAAGAAACATAATTCCAGTCTGCTGTCCGCACTGCTTCAGCTATTTCGAATGTACACAGTCAGTTGGACTTTCCCCTCCTGTTGCAAATTAGCACACATGTTTCCAGTTCAAAAGAAAGACAAGACGTAGAATACTGCCGGGGCGTTCCGTCACTGGGTGCTGTTTCAAAACTATTGAAACTATAATGTTCTGAAATTGAAAATATCTTACCAACATCATGGGATCCCAGTAGTGGACAGTAATTTCTGCTAGAACCAAAGATGTGAAGAGAAAGAACCGATAGGTCCGATAGCGTTCGGCAGGCTGTTTTGAATAGAAGTAGTTTGAAATTGATCGTTGGGCTTTTGTAAAGCAGTATTTAAAAAATGCACGTCTATCAAAATTCAATAGGACTCGATATGTCCCCAGTTCCATATCCAGTAGTTTTAAATTTTTCATTATGGCCATATGGACCTTCGGTATCGAACTGGCAATGGAAAAAAATTTCACGACGTTTCTGTACATTTTTTTACCAGCGACGAAACACTTTACCGAAAACATGATTGCTGGTGGATTGCAGCAGATTTGTGATGCGCGCAATATCAACGAAAGACTCCTAGACTTGGCTGTCGTAAGCAACAGTAATGAAAATGAGTTTTTTGAAGCACCATCATCAATTTTACCCCTGGACCGCCACCGCAAGCCGTTCGTTTTTCGCGTGAACAAACGAAGTTCCTTAGAAAGTATTCACGCAACTAAGGAAGACCTCGACTTAGATTTAAACCGATGCGACTACGATTCTGTTTTTGAAGAACTACGTTCAATGAAATGGGAGGAAATTTTTCACGGTGCCAACGTCAACGCTGTGGTCACCACATTCTACGGCGTGATTTTCAGAACCATAAGCAGACACTGCACACTGGGCCAGAATGAAAAATTAGCAGGAATAAATTATTTTCACCAAGAAGATGCAACTTTAGAACAAAACTGTCTTCTGCAAAGTTGCAGCTTATAGTTAGGGCTTAAATTTGATATCAGTTTAAGTTAGGGTGGTCCTTGAATATATTGAAATAAAAATTCTATCTTTCACATTTCTTAACATAGAGCAATACAATGTTCAACAAAGTTGTTCCTTATTGAATTTAAAGCAACTTTGCTGCAGAAATCATAGTCGTAGGTCTTTTGTGTCATTAGTTATGATCATTTTAACGCCTAAGAGTAGGGTGGCCCTGAAAAAATTAGTATTTTTCGCCTAACTTTTTCATTTTAAGTTTTATGAAAACGAAGTTTTCAGCAAACTTTTAGAACTTGTTAAAATACACACTTTGATGAAGAAAACACGTAGTTTTAAACATTTGTTCAAAAGATATCGTGATTTTAGTCAAAAAACTACGATTTTTCAAATAACATTATTTTTTAAAGGGGGAAAAACGGGGATGCAAGTACAATTGCATATGAATGGCAAAGATAAGAGGTCTCTTTTGTATATAAATACTCAGGTGAATTTGGGAGAATTTGAGGTTAAATGGTATCATGAACGTAAGTCTTTTTTAAAAATAAAATTCTTGATTTTTGTTAAATGTTGATGGCAGAGGCGAATTAATCACCATATTTCAATAAAAAACTAATATTTGCAATGTGTTAGTTTTTATAATAAACGCACATGCCAAAAACGTACCAAAATTTTAAATTTTGCGAAAGTATAGTGCGCCATTTAAAAGTGAAGAAGGCTGCCATTTTATTACCGTCATGCTAGCTTTCAGATTTTTTCAAGTGCTGAAAATTTCTGAATGTTTTTATCATAATGGTTTTTGAATTATTCAATCATTTGCTAGTACTCCACATAACGCTCTTGGCAAAGATATCTATAATATTTAAGTTTTCGAAACGTGAAAATGTTGACTGCACAGGAAAACAAAATAATTAAACAAAATACCACTTGTGTAAATATTTTTACAACCATGAGTTTTCAATTATAATATTGGATTGATTAAGGATTTTTTAGGTTAATTATAAACTTAATTACAGGTTAATTATAAATTAAAATAATTAGTCCTTTCTGGATATTTTGAGACGAAATCTCGATAGAATTAAAATGAGAGAATCGCATTACAATAGACTCAACCACGATGTATTATTCAAACAAACAGTCTGGTAATGCAAAAAAAAACTGTATAACTTATAAACGCAGAGATACATGTTGATGGCAATACAAAATACAAATAAAAATTATTACATTCATGAAAAAGACCCAAATGCTGAACTTCAAAATGAAATTTTTAAATACAAAATAAGCTGTATTCTTGCGTATGCAAACTAACATATTAAGGAATATGAAACACATCTATATAATAAAAATGAGTTGGGGTTTCCTTTGTCACGATTTAACTCGCGAGCGGAAAAACCGATCGGTGTGAAATTTTGTATGCAGAGATTTTTGGGGCCGGAGAATAATCTTATGATGGTTTGAGACCCCTCCCTTCACTGGAAAGGGGGGCTCCCATTCAAATGAAACACAAATTTCTACACAACTCGAGAACTAATCAAGCAAAAGAAACCAAATTTAGCATGTGTGAGTTTTTGAAGGCAAAAAAGGTTTTTATGGTAGCTTGAGAACCCTCCCCGTCATAAAAGGGGGGGCTCCCATACAAATAAAACACAATATTCTGCATAACTCGGGAACTAATCAAGCAAACGGAACAAAATTTAGCATGTGGTGGTTTTTAAGACAAAAAATGTTTTTATGTTGATTTGAGACCCCTTCCCATCCTTAAAGGGGGGGGGGGGGAGGGCTCCGATACAAACGAAATACACTTTTCTGCATGACTCGAGAACTAATCAAGGAAATGGAACCAAATTTAGTTTGTGGTGGTTTTTGAAGACAAAAAATTGTTCTATGTTGATTTGAGACCCCTTCCCTTTCTGAAAGGGGGGGAACCTATTCAAATGAAACGCAAATCCTTGCATATCTCGAAAACTAATAAGAGAAATGGAACCAAATTTCGCATGTGGAAGTTTTGAAGGAGGGAAATGTTTCTATGGTGATTTGTGACTCTTCCGTCAAATGAAGAGGAAGGGGGGAGGGGGTGCTCTCAAACAAATAGAAACCAAATTTCTGCATAACTCGAGAAATAATCAAGCAAATGAAACCAAATTTGGAATGGACGAGTTTTTTAAGGCATGAAATGTTTTTATGATGGTTCAAAGCCCCTCCTCCCTCTAAAAAGGGGGGCTCTTAAACAAATGAAACAAATTTCAACCAAACATGAGAACTATACCTACTGCTTTGCAAATTTGTATTCAGTGGTTTTTGGGTCCGGGAAAGCATCTTATGATAGTTCGAGAGCCCTCCCGCTTCTAGAAAGGGAGGGATCCCATGCAAATGAAAAACAAATTCCTGCATAACTCGAGAATTAATCAAGCAAATGGATCCAAAATTGGTATGGGTGAGTTTTTGAAGGCAAGAAATGTTTTTGTGGTAATTTAAGACCTCTCCTCACTCTGAAAACGGGGGCTACCATACATACGAAACACAAATTTAAACCAAACATGAGAACTATCCCTACCGCTATGCAAATTTGTATGCAGGGGTTTTTGGGTCCAGGAAAGGATCTTATTAAGGTTCGACACGCCTCCCGCCTTTAGAAAGGGGGGCTCCCATGCAAATGAAAAACTATTTTCTGCATAACTCAAGAATTAATCAAAAAAATGGAACCAAATATGGCATGTGGAGGTTTTGTAGGCAAGAAAGGTTTCTATGATGGCTTTAGATTCCTCTTCGCCCTGAAAGGGGGGCTCCTATACAAATGAAATACAAAATTCTGTATAACTCGAGAACTTATCAAGCAAATTGAACCAAATCTAACATGTGGAGGTTTTTGTAGATGAATACTGATTCAATGCTAATTTGAGACCCCTCCCTTTTCTGAAGGGAGGGGGGGGCTCTCATACCAATGAAACACAAATTTATGCATAACTCGAGAACTAATCAAGAAAATGGAATCAAATTTGGCATATGGAGGTTTCTGAAGGAGAGAAATGTTTCTATGATGATTTGAGACCACTCCGTCTTCTAAAAGTGGAGGGAGGGATCTCCCATATAAATGAAACACAATGAAGAATGTTCTGATAGAAGTTTGAACTCCTTATTACTAAAAAAAACTCATTAACAAAAAGCGTCAGTTCTATGTAATGTTCACTCATTTAGCTGCAGGCGTAGCAACGCTCGCACCGGGATCAGCTAGTTTTACATAAAAGCACAAAAAAAAAAAATATATTCAGAGTAGAGGGGGGGATTTTAGTATAGAGAGTATGTATGAAGGAAATGTTAAATGGTTTGAAGGATTTTAAGTGTATTAATTTACCTTGCGATTTGGGTATAATCATCTGATTTGAGTATAATCAACTTAGCGTGAAACGAAATACAACTTGCAGTAAGCTATGCTAAATCCTCCTCACTTTGTGACAGTAAACAAAACCAACACAACGCATTGACATGGGAGACCGTTAGCTATTAATACCAGCTAGCTGTGCTGATTCAGTTCATTCTTGTAAATAACGAACTTCGACAGCAACGGACCTGAACAAGAGCAGCAGCAACAGTTTATCAAAATTATCATGACGAAAAATTTCGGTCAGGTCACGACAATGGCAGAATCATAATCTATCACTCACATGATTTTGTTGATTATCGCTGAATTAATGACATATTTGGTGCAAAGTCCGAATAAAAGAGCTGGGCTAACATTACATCTCCTAAGCCCATATAGAAAAAAAAAGTTTCAAACAACAGCATCGATTATCTGTTATTGACAAATATGATACTGATAGATCAAGAAAGACATCTTTAAAATCTCGGTATATTAAAAGACCACTTGTACTACAAATTTTATCAAAATAAAGCTTCTTAAGCCATACACTTTGTCAAAGACAGTGTGTTGCTAAAATTATATTTTCATGGTCAAAATAATTTCTTCTTCAATATTTTCTTCCCCGTCCCACAAATTAACTTTCACGATAGGTATTTGAATAATATTTCCCTATTTTTACCCTCTGCAAACTGAATAACTATCAGCAAATTCATCGATTTAAACTGAACACATTGCAAATATTAGTTTTTTAATTGAAATATGGTGATTTATTCGTCACTGCCATCAAAATTTAACAAAAATCAAGAATTTTATTTTTAAAAAAGATGATGCCATAATTCATGATACCATTTAACCTCAAATTCTTCCAAATTCACCTGAGTTTGTATATACAAAAGAGACCTCTTATCTTTGCCATTCATATGCAATTGTACTTGCATCCCCGTTTTTCCCCCTTTAAAAAATAATGTTATTTGAAAAAATCGTAGTTTTTTGACTAAAATCACGATATCTTTTGAACAAATGTTTAAAATTACGTGTTTTCTTCATCAAAGTGTGTATTTTAACAAGTTCTAAAAGTTTGCTGAAAACACCGTTTTCATAAAACTTAAAATGGAAAAGTTAGGCGAAAAATACTAATTTTTTCAGGGCCACCCTACTCTTAAGCGTTAAAATGATCATAACTAATGACACAAAAGACCTACGACTATGATTTCTGCAGCAAAGTTGCTTTAAATTCAATAAAGAACAACTTTGTTGAACATTGTATTGCTCTGTGTTAAGAAATGTGAAAGATAGAATTTTTATTTCAATATATTCAAGGACCACCCTAACTGAAACTGATATCAAATTTAAGCCCTAATTATAAGCTGCAACTTTGCAGAAGACAGTTTTGTTCTAAAGTTGCATCTTCTTGGTGAAAATAATTTATTCCTGCTAATTTTTCATTCTGGCCCAGTGTGCACTGTCCTCTCCGCAGACGTTATCCTCGCCGCTCGAACAAACAACCATGGTGGAATACCGAGCTTCGACATCGGCGTTACGTTCTCCGTAAAGCTCGCCGCCGGTTTCTGCGTCATCGAATTTATCTTCTTCTTTTCGTGAGTATATTTTCCGAATCCAAAACGAGGTTAAGGTGGACTCCTACTCTTTGTGGCGCTTTGTTAAAAGAAGAACATTCCTTCACCTTCAACCTTCACCGTAGCAGACATAAGCGTAGCCAGGATTTCAAATAGGGTGGGGCAAGATATTTTTTTTGAGAGAGAGAGAGAGAGAGAGAGAGAGAGAGAGAGAGAGAGAAATTTCACCGTCTTCAACCAGCGGTTGCACACACTGAACACATAACATTATACAACGAACAACACAATGTTCGGTGGACCAGTAGAGTAGGGACATTTTCAAGTTCCACCGGCTATAGGAATCGAGCACTCACTTTGTGAAAATCCGCCTGAACGACGGGTGGATTATTTTCACGCTACCTTACCTAAAGTACTTTACAATACCCGATTCAACAAGATTCAACAATTCTAGGCTAGTTATGGAGTTAAAAAAAACAAAAAGGATTTCAAAAACCTTAGATTTTCCACATGTTTTAAAATCGAACCATCATTAAATTCTTCGATGATTATCACTGTTTGCAAACATTTTTAGGCCTGGAAATTGAAGGTGACAGCTCTATTGAAAATTCAACGACCTATTTCAAGAATGCCTATTCATACACGTGCGTTCTATGGTCCCCAAGACGTTCTGTGGTCCTGTGGTCCCCAAATGGATATCACTTCCACAATCAAATATAGACATTCTTAATCCTGGCGTGTATATATTAAAGGCAAATTTTCAAAAATATAAAATAACCTCACCAATGTTCCATAAAACGGGGGGAAAAAATACCGACGCCCATTCCATCTGAAGAAACACATAACATAACATATTTTAAGAGAGAATCGATTACACATTCATTAATTTTCACGCAAAACACTCGGAGATTATCATTTTAGTTTATGTTTAATAACGAATTATTGTTAGATTTTTGTTTTTGTTTTCATGCTTTTAACTGTGATGGTCCCACTGAAAATGTCTTTTCATAAAGTAGCTTCTACGCGTTTCGTAAACATGGATTTAATCAAGGGGTGAGTCGCTCAGCACAATATCTCTTGTGCCCATTTTTTTTAGTGTGCCTCTAAGCGATGCGATGTTCCAATCCTAGTGCCAATGGGTGCCCATGTGTGCCACAGTAATTTGACAGTTCAATTGTTATGTTCTGGCTAGGCCTGGTAACCAGGCGATTGTTTTGTTTTGCTTTGTAAAATTTTTGCATGCGGTTTGGGTTTCGATCAAGATTTTTGTTGCGGAAATCGCGTTTTCGATAATGATGCGTTTTGTGATGAGACAGCAACTTTCAGTGATGGATGTAAAAAAAATAGAGCTCAAGAAGCTTATTTATATTTATGATTGATTTATCCATTTTCTTTGGATGGTGATTTTCCCGGCTCGACTCGAAGCTTCGACAAATATCTTAAACATTTTCACTGTCCGTATATGTTCGACGTCATTTCCTTGATTAACATTCTGGCATTCGGAAATGAACATTATCGCTATGCCTGGTCAAGCTGTAAATGTGCCAGTTTCCTCACTCATCCATCAAAAACGACAACCTCGATATTTGCTCATCCGTTTGGCAAATAAGGCATAACGCCTCCACTCGGAACTCTCCACAGCCCTTAGAATTTTTTTCCAAAGTGTTTCAGCTGCTCCAATAAGCCATCAAAAACCCAGTCCTTAATACCTCTGGCGAATGAAAGTTATTGTGAGATAAAATTATGATTTAATCTTAAAAACATTTACTATGAAGCAAAAGGCAGCATAATTTTCTCATGAAATACGCGGTGCTGAAGGAGGTGGCGGTTGTAATATTGAGAAATACTTTATACAATTTTTGGACATGATATTGCCGAGATCCAGGAGTCACATCACTTTTCCGCTTGGGAATCAAAATTTATTTGTGTTTCCTGCTTAATATCTTCTAACGAAGTTTCACCAGCTGCAATTTCTTCACGAAGGTTCTCAGTCATGATCGTCTTCTTCAATTACTTGGATCCTCTCGATGATAAGCTGACCCAGTGACAGGGGTTTTGCTTTTTCACAATATTCTTGATTTAGATCTGTGCCTTTAATTGAAGCTTCGTAATGGTATCATGTCACGACCTATAAATTTGATCACTTACCTCATTGATTGTTCCACTCAATCTTATGCCTCAACAAACTGGAAGCTCAAATGTTCACTTATGATGAATTTTATTCTGATGCTTATTTCTGTTTCGTGACAAAACAAACAAATTAAAACAACACCACAACAATTCATAACGTCAATTATCCAGGGTTGTCAGGTTATATCTTTGACAAGTACAAATGTCAAAAGTGTGCCACAAAGTGCCACACATGTTCCGTTATGGTGTCAAATTTTCTACTAAGGCGTGCTTGGCACACTGTTCTTAGCGACTCACCCCTTGGATTTAATACATAGAACAAATGTATTGTATATTGTATGAAACATTCATATTGCTTTTTATCTGACGAAATGCTTTCATTACATGTTTTTGTGAAATGCACGAAATGCATTGCGTGAAGAGCGGGCAATCGCTGTTTTCTCATTTATCGAACTCATGCAAAGTGGTGTGACAGCTGAGAGAGAGAGAGAGAGAGAGAGATAGAGAGAGAGAGAGAGAGATGGAGCGTTATTTCTGTTTTTTCCGCATTTCTGCACTTTTCCAAAAACCAGCATAACTTCCTCATTTTACAACCAATTCTACCATTGACCCTTATTTTTCTTGGTTTTTCTTTGGCTATAAGCTTCATATGCAATATTTCTTTTTGTTGACGTTATTTGGGCATTAATCATATGTTGAGCACAATTTTTACTACAAATCTCCAAAACAAATCGCAAAAAATTGTTTATACTTACAAATAGCGTCGAAATTATTACTCCTAGAATATTGCAATCTTCAGAAGATCAGCGTCATATTTAACTCTGCTTTATTTGATGACAAAGCATTTGAAATTAGATCACACGCGTTGGAGATATTCCCGTTTAAGTGAATGTGTTTTTGTTCATTTATTAAAAAAAAAAAATATATCCACATCTCGAAATCTGTTCTATTTCAATTTTTTTTGACGGCATTTTTGTATTCTGCATAAAATTTCGAATTATAAAGTTCATCACGTTTTGTTTATTTTGTAAACGAGTGTAATTAATATAAAATTTAGCAATGTAATGTCAAGAATGCTCCGTTAGATATCTGGATAAAATGGTTTTGATTACCCATAAAACGTTCAAGAAAAATTCGTAAACTTGTAAAATTTATCTACAGATTGCAGTCATTCTGAACTAAACATATGCATTTGATCCAAAAAATAACGAAAATCCCTTGCGCTGATGTGTTGGAAGCAGTGGTGGTAACGGTTGACATTTTTCCGAAACGGTTTACTATTAAAAAAAAAATGTCACTAGACAAAGCTAACAATTATTGCCGACACACCGTGGGACGAAACGCCAAAAACATGAACTTTTTACTATTACTCGTAAAAACGTGTTCTTAACATTTTGGTGTCTTCAGATGAAAATTTTCAAAAAATCTAACGCATTTAAAGGTGACAAATCTTAGTTCGCAGCTTCACCACAGGCGCCGCTGAAAACTTGTTTTTTTTTTTTTGAATGATGAGATAGAGAGTTAGTGTCTGCGGCAAAATTGTAGATAATTATAATACAAACAACATTGCTCAAATTATCAACCTTCTATCTGGTCACTGTGCCGAGGTACGTGTTTTTTTTTTAAATGGCGGGCCGTGGAAACTAATTTTTGTAATTATTCATTAAATGTGCAGTTTGAGGTCAAAATATTCAAATGCGTAATTTTCAAATCTGTTCATTTTCATCTGACGACACCGAAATGTTAAGAACACGTTTTTACGAGTAATTGTAAAAAGTTCATGTTCATGTAAAAATTGGTTGACTTGTCAATCACAGTTACATTTACTCAAATATGAGTGACTCCACTTTTGACGAAAATTAGTCAAAAACGACTCAAAACTGAGTTGAAATGGCTGGCCGTGTGGAAGTTCGGGACACGGTAAGATCAAAGGAGAGTGATCAGATTTCAGACAACTGCAGTAACGAGTGAATCGTAATGAGTGCAATGAAGCATAACAGAAAATTTGACAGCAACAACGCTAGATGACGATGAATTTCGCACAACGACTCGTTTATTGTGACAAAGCAAGCGATGATTATTCCTGCTGACGATTGTTTATGTTTTCATTTCATTTTTGAATGTCATTTCCGTTAACCGTTTTCCGGCTGTATTTTCTTGTATGTAGTCAAAATAAAACCCGGTAGCTGGTTTTGAGGAGACAATAGTTAATGGACAGGCCCTCACCTTGTTTCTTGCTAATAAAGGCCTTGTTTTTTCATTGAAGCTGCATCAGAAATCCAGGAAACGGTGATTTCATTGACTTGACGTTTGATAGCTGGATGCTGATTCTTCGGTGGTATTTATTCCGGGATGTTCATCTGGTGGAGTATTTAGCAGAATTATAGAGCAATGAATATTTCCCCTAAAGAAGCAAACATTGTATGTTTCATATACTTTTTTTTAAAGAAGAAGTGATAAGAGGACCAAGGTTAAAATTATTGTATTCAGCTCTTTGAAAAGTGTATACTTATTTATTTATACTAAAACAAAATCATGTTTATAGAATACATTAAAAGTAACGAGCTATCTACGAAATTAATTTAATATAAATAGTGTTATTTACTAATTTAGATTAGTAAATAACATTATTTATATTTAATTAATTTCGTAGACAACTTTGGGGGGTACGCTAAACGTCAGCGAAACGCGTGTTTAGTTGGACAGTCAATTTATTACTAAAATACTATTATACAATTGATCGGTATTCAGCCTTCGGGAATCAGTGAGAGTGTAGCTACTGTGTGTTACATTATTGAGTGCTTGATGAGAGTATCGGATAGTTGCGATATCGAATGAGTGCACTGTATATCGATGTGTTCCGCCACATTACTCCCCCCTTTACCAGAAATGTCGGGGAATCCTAACGTGACGTCCTGATCTAGTATTTTATGGTGTTGGTTCAGCGTCATCCTGATTTTTGGTGGAGACGCCCTGTTGGAGGTAATTTCAGTCGATGGCGTTAATATTTCGGTGGGTAGGATGTACGCGGCTTTGAGGCGATCGATAGAGATAGGCTGCTTTTTACCCTTGATCGATAATAAACACCTTCTTCTTGCGTCGTATTACCTTGTATGGCCCTTCGTATGGCGGAGTTAGTGGTGATTTGATGGCGCAAACTTCGAGGAAAACGTGAGAGCAGACTAACAATTCCTTCTGAATGTAGGGTTGAAGAGTTAAGTGTGGGTGTCGGTCGCAGCTTAGCCATTCTGGTTTTGAGATCGGCAACGAATTCCGAAGTCAATGGTTTAGTGGGAACTTCGGTGAAAAATTCCCCAGGCAGACAAAGTCTTGTCCCGTAAGTTGCATAGGCTGAAGAGGCTTGCAGTTCTTCTCTCAGGGAGGTTCTAATACCGAGCAGCGCGATCGGCAGCGACGCTGTCCACTTAGTATTGGCGTGGCACATGATCGCGGCCTTTAATTGTCGATGAGTTCTCTCTATCTGCCCGTCAGCTTGTGGATGATAGGGCGTTGTTCTTAAGTGTGTAATGCCTAATACTCTCGTATGCTCACGAAAGAGTTCGGATTCAAATTGCCGACCGAGATCGGTTGTAACCCTGATGGGTACTCCGAAACGTGCTACCCAACCACAAATGAAAGCACGGGTTACCGTGGCAGCTGTCATATTTTCGATGGGAATGACCTCTGGCTAATGAGAAAATTGGTCTATTAGTGTTAGGCAATATACGAACCTATCGGATGGTGGGAGAGGTCCGATTAGATCCATATGCACGTGAGCAAACCTCTCGCTCGGGGTGGTAATCTGCAGTATTGGTGATTTATTGTGCCTGTGTATTTTTGCTTTCTGACACGGGATACAATGAGTGACAACATTTTTACAATCCGGAATTCTTTCGGCACAAACGGTATGATTGATGCTGTTGAGATATCGAAATACATGGGTGAAGAAGACACAGGAGACTTGAGCGCCTTTAGTATTAAACAACAGCCTTGTGGTGGACATTTTAAATACTGCTGTAACTCGGGGTCATCGCATTGCTGGTTTGCCGCGAGCTCAAAATCGATTGTGGTAGAGATCGCATTTATCCCGCTTAGCATATCAGCAACTTTATTAGATTCATCGGTGCATGCCGAATGTCCGGTTGAATATTCGCTGATAAAACTGGGTTACGTTGTTGTGTTGGTGTTGCTCGGTTAGGGCGCTGTTGAAATGCGGTAATGAGAGGTTTATGGTCTGTATAGCAACAGAAGTCACAAGCGGTTATTAAATCTTTGAAATATTTAACCGCTTCCTACATCGCCAGCAGTTCACGATGGTACGTACTGGCTTTTTGTTTGACATCGCTCAGTTTACGTGAAAAGAACGCCAGAGGTTGAACGCCATACGCAGTAGATTGATGAAGTACAGCACCTATTGCTGTTCCAGATGTATCGACTTCGAACGCTAACTTGCTTCAGGAGATGGATGAACCAGAAGAGCTGAATTTCCAAGACTCGTTTTTGCATTTTCGAATGCTTGGTTGGTGTTTTCGTCCCATGCCAGCGGTGCTTGGTCGTTTTTCACGTTCCCGTGGATCATATTGAGTAAGATTTTCTAATGCTCGGCAGCATTTTGGATGAATTGCCTATAAAAATTTATGGTTCCGAGGAAACGCTTCAGTTGCTTTGCCGTGGCAGGTCGTGGAAATTTAAGGATGGCTTCGACTTTTTTCGGGTAAAATAAGGTACATATAGGGTTAAATCAGAACATAGTTAAAAATAATACCATTTTATATAACTGCAAAGCGGAACAGTAAAAGAATAGAAATAATCAATGAGCAATGTTTATCATTTTATGCTCTGCCTGTCAATATATGTGGGATGACAAAACATAGACTTCAACATCGCTTTCAATCGTCGAGGCTTCGAAAAGTTTAAGAGTTCACCGGAAGTTACTCACCATGCTAATTCTTTATGAAGCAACCCTTAGGGATCATGGGTTATAAATTCCTCAGACTGCTCAATCAAATATAATGCACTGGTTGTTGACGAGTTTTATTCAATTTTTCTCCCGAAACACACATTCAATTAAACATCATGTTTTAATTTTTTCATGACTCCCTTGTACTTCTCTTCCGCTGAGCCACTGTGGCAGACGTTCCGTTAGAAAGATTCAGAGTGCAGTTATTGTTCCCCTACCTGACGGAGGGTTTGCAGCTAACACAACAAAAAAGGATTCCTCGAAGCTTAAATTGTGCTTGTATACTTTTTCCCGTCTAAAAAAACAAAACAAACTAGACGCCAGAGCCACTCTTGGTTGCCGCCTGGTTGCATTTTCCGCCTTTCATGCTGCTACTCCATATGCAACACAATCGGATTTAAAAATGTATGATCTGCTGAACTGTAATCCTTCTTAAAAAATTCAATCTCTTATACACATGTCTGTTCGCTAAGCTACACATAGTACATAACCTTACATCGACCGTGCTGTTGCCTCCTTTATTCAATTCCTCTTCTCTTCGATTCGCTCACTCTTGCTCGTTTATTATTCTCATTTCCTCCCGATTCTCATTCACCTCATCCGACGAATTTTGCATTCGCTCACGACCACTCACTTTCGTTAAAAGCGGAGTCACTCTGGCTGTAACTAATTCGCGAATTAATTTCAATTTTACTCAAACTTGACAGAAGGAAAATAATCGATTAATTGATTAAAATCCCTTTACTTTCGATCAGATGTTCGTGAAAATTTAGTTCCCCTCTGTCAGAAATAAGTCAGCTCGAGTAGCAACCTCAATCGATTATTTTGCATCTGTCAAGCTAAAGTGAAAATTTAAATTAATTTGCGAAATGGGATGCAGCCTCATATTCAAGTAAGTGTTAGTAAGTTGGATTGGTATGTTGACAAATCCAATTCATGCGATTTAAGTCGATGTGAGTCGAAAACGACTGAAAATCTATTCATATATGTGGTCGTTTATATTATGTGAAAGAACACGGAACAAACAAAGCATTTCACCTCCATTTTTCCCTCCAGACTTCTTTCATGAAGCTCAAGAAGGACTGTCTTTCTTTAATACCTTGTAATGAGAGCGGAAAACCATGAAAGTTTCAGCTGCAGAAAACTAAATTCGACCAAATTTGACCCCATCAAAAATCATGACCTCCCCATTTTGCCTGGAAAGGCAAATGTCCTTCGCTCGTAAAAGTAACCAGAAGCGTAAAATTTAATCGTCACTTCCAGGGAAAAAGAGCATCGCGAGAATTGAATGCAAATATTTGGAAAATTGCCTCTACCTCCTCTGGCCGTCATCGATGTCGTCTGCCAATGTGTAAATCAAAAATCACTTTCACTTTCACTTTTATATTAATTCCAACGTTGTCGCCGTCCCTCGAGATGGGACTGGCTGGTTTCTTTTCCGACTGACTCCTTCTTCTTCTTCGTGGGACATAAACGATCCCAACAATTTCGCCAATTATATTCCGTTTAATTGCTTTGGAGAAAGTTCTGAGTAATCGAAAAAACACTTATTGAACAGTGGTGGCATTCCCAAATGGGAAATTAATGATAAAACGGTGGATTCGGTGAAACGGGGGCACGATTATCGGGGCAACCAGCTGGGAAGAGAGCATAAATCTGCCGAACGTGACTATCTTAACGGCCAATAAATCTCAGCAGAGTCCGACGTAAATCCCTCCGCGCGTCTTGAACCGGGAGTTTAACGTATTGGCAGGAATGGCGAAAATTTCGTTTGAAAATTAATTAAAATTTGTTTTCCTTTTATCAAAATGACAATTTGCTGCTGGGAACGATGGAACGTTCAACGGTTGTTTGATGTCACGAGATTAGTCAAAATGAGGAAAAATAGCGATTCGCTTGAAGGTTGATCGAAATCGAATGAAAATCACCCCGCCGCCGCCGGCAATCGAATTCGTCATCTTCACCTTATCTCGACAGCAGAGCAACGCATCAGCAAGGCACGTCTCCGCGTGAACACATCATATGGCGTTCCGATTCCAATCAAGCAGAGCTGCAAGGGATGTACTTTAATAGAAAATGTTATTATTAAGGATTAAATTTTGTAATTAAATCCCACTTAATCAGGCAAGTGAACACGGACGAGGAAACGTCGCAGATTTCATCATCATAGGAATTATCGCCGTCTACCTACCGTTGCTTCCACAATGAAACTTGTCCGGCAGGAGGAGGACAGCGCCTAAACCGGATGCAAAAAGGGGTTGAATATTCGTGCATCCAACACTGCTTAAGCAAACTGCGTTTCCCATTCTTGGTGTAAATTTCAACTCACAGCCATATCTTCATCACAACCCACTGGCAGCATATTTTGTGAGAACAGCTCAGTTGCCAAAAGGTTGATTCAATAATGATGATTGAAATTAATTTTCGGTAGAATAACCGTACTTGGCCTTAACTCACCATAAATGGTGAGTTGATAACCTGAAACGAAGCTTCGGACGATCTACGGTTCTCACTAGTTACCTCACGCATCCACGAATCATATTATCACGAAACACTGCCAGCTGATACAGGTCGGCGCTGGTTGGCGTAGCCTGGGGAACGTTGTCAGTTTGACAAGACCACAAAATTTTTTTATTAGGGCCTAACTGACAAACGTAAACAATGACCTTTTCTGCGAATTTCTAGTCATTGAAAACCCGCCTAATCAATCTACCACGGTAATTTCGAAGTGGAAGAGTTCACCTTTCCGATTTGTCCACCTTTACGTTTGTCAGTTAGGCCCTAATGAAAAATCTTTATCGAATCGTGATGTGAGCGATATTATCCATTCTCATTTAAAACCGCATTCATCAATGCACTGTTCTAACTTTGTGACTCTGTGAGTTCTGGATTTACTCCCCCATCAAAGTCTCCCATTAAGGCCTGTACTCGAAAAAAATGCAACATTTTTATCCGTGTGTAACTTTTTTGTCCGTGGGTAGAAATAGATGAATATAACTATTTTGGAGTGAATTGTTTACAATGCAAAATTTCAGAACAATCGGTTTAGTAGTTTTTATTTTTATTTTATTTTATTTTTATTTTCCGGAGGAGGGGAAAAGCCCATTTTAGGGAAGCCTTACCTTTTTTTTAAATGGGCATAAAACCTCCTCATCTTTAGAGATCAACATATTACAGTCCAAATGATACAATCAGCTCTTAAAACTAACATAAAATATTCATTATTTCTAATCACTATACTAAACTATACTATACTGAATTATCTAAGTAATTCAAGAAATCTACTTTTGTTACAAAAACGAGACAAGTGAAAGTCGAAGACATAATAACAGCGATTGAACACACGACACATACTACTGATCAGCTCATTATAGCCATAATTAGTACGGAAATTAGAAATACGGAAAAATGGATGGGTGCGGAGAGGGCGACGACGAATATCAAAGTTCAACTCAGCTAGCACAGAAGGGCAATCTATATGACACAGAAGTTTCGAGAAGATCGAGGCCGATGAGCTTACAACGATCTTCATAACTGGAAAGGTTAAAAGGACCATTCCAAGGAAACCGCAGTAGAGCAAAGTATATTGCTGTATGTCGTTTTGATAGTATGGAGCCCATAGAACTACTGCATATACTAGTATATAGCGAACCAGTGAACAAAATAGTGTTTTTAGGCAATAAATATCGGAGAAGTCTTTTGCAGCACGAAAAATGAAGCCCAGGCATTTTGAGGCTTTGGTGGTAATGTAAGCCACATGGTTTATAAAAGTTAAACGCGAATCCAGAAGAATGCCTAAATCCTTAACTGTATCCTCACGTTTCAGGGATGTTCCTGCGATAGTGTAGTCAAATAACTCTATGGAGCGTTTCCTGGTGAAGGAGATTACCGAGCATTTTCCAGCATTGAGGCTCATACGATTTGTTAACCATGTAGAAAAACGGTCAAGTTCCCATTGTAAAAATTGTGCGTCTTCAGGGCAGGTTATTACGTAGTATAGTTTGAAGTCATCAGCATATGAGAGTTTGAAACACTTGAGTACTAGGTTAACATCATTCAAGTATAGCAGGAATAAGAAAGGTCCAATATGACTGCCCTGTGAAACACCAGACGTGACAGGGAACGGTTTCGATGTTGTGTTTCTAATTTTGACTGCCATAGAACGACCAACTAGGTAGGAACTAAGCCAATCTAGTAACGTACTGGAGAAACCAAGACGATCGAGTTTAGCTATCAAGATTTCATGGTTGATTTTATGAAACGCTGCACAAAAATCGGTGTAGATTGCATCGACCTGTTTATGAGCTTCTATAGTTCTGATGATGAAGGATGTGTAGGATACCAGATTAGTGCAGGTAGATCTTTTTGGCGTAAATCCATGTTGAGTCTCGGAAATATAGGGTAACGGGATGTCATGTTAGCCTAGCTCCTTCATTCGGCCTATGTATCAAAAGTGTCATAAATCCAGCGATAATCAACAAAATTATGTTGCTATAAGGATGAACGATGTAATCCGAAGCAATTGAGACAACATTAATCAATTATAGTTGTTCACTTTCACGTAATTTTCGATTTCATGCACTTCTGGGGCATCATGATTTCACTGGTTAAGCTGAACAGATGCTGTACACGATCTTCAAGTGTTCTAAATTTGGCTTAATTGAATCGATAAAGCAAGTAATGCAGTCTGGATGTACAGAAAATAGTTACACGTTTTAAACTAACTGTTCACATAGCTGAAATTATAATGATTTTACTCGAAAATCGTAACCCCCAATGTTGGAGACACATTTTTTTGTATGTTCCCAAATATGGCCTGTTGTATCAATAACGTAGTTAAAAGGTTGTTATTGTTAAAATTTGAGTGGAAATGCAGGAGTTTGCTGTTGATTATATACAAGTGACTCGTCTGAACACGAACCGAAGAAATAAAGTCATTATATAGTGAATCATAATGTTTCATTATTAAATGCCTGATAAACATATATGAACATCAATTAAGTGTTTCAAAGTAGTTTTACTTTAGTTTGATTTGTGAAATTTTGTGTTCAGTAAAGCGAATACAGCTGGCTATGCCCTAATTCATAAAATTAGGAAAAAAAACCTTACAAAGACTGCATGTAGTAATAAATCCATCAAATAGGAC
Organism: Aedes japonicus; assembly: GCA_034211315.2. Lineage (NCBI taxonomy): Eukaryota > Metazoa > Arthropoda > Insecta > Diptera > Culicidae > Aedes > Aedes japonicus. The sequence goes on along the minus strand of JASCZW010010505.1, from coordinate 8,318 downwards.
GAAGTTGCATCCATGAATAGACCCAATCTGGCGCCAATAGACCGACATTAAATCCATATCCCTCGATTGTTTCTGACTTTATAAAAAGAGCTGTGTAAATTTTCACGATACATACTACCAAATGTCTTATCAAACTTATCTTAGCATGTGTCTAACTAGTTGAATCTCGCTTACAGCTTGAAAACTAGATAGTAATATTGCTTTTACTTGCACTGTACTTACGTAAAAATTTCTGAAGCATCGAATGATGATGGTTTCGTTTAGGGTTGAGTTTATTCAAGTATGAGGGGAGAATCGGGTTAAATTGGCAATATTGGCCACTTCATGGCATTCGATCAAAGTGAAATCTGTTTCATTCAGTTTTTCAGGTTTTTCTGCAAATTTACAGTGCATTTGGATGCAATATAATAGCACCAAGTTCTGTTTTTGGGTAATAAACCTAATTTGCATCCAAAATGAGGGGAGAAATGGGCAAAATGGGACACTTACTGTGGTCAACCCTAAATGAAACCAACACCATTCGATTTCTCGTATTTTTTTTCCCATATGAAAAGCTATTTTTTAGGACTCCAACCCTGCGCCGTCTAAATTAATGGGATTTTGGTTCCATTTTTGCCCACTGTCCAATGGTGCTTCAAAAATTCGAGAACTATCAGCTCAAAAAGTTTAGACGTGGCACACAAAGCGGTGATTCCTCTGTAGTTGGACACTTGTCGTTTATCGCTTTTTTTATGCACAGGGAAAACAAATGATTCCTTCCAAGCAGCGTTGCCAAGTATATTTTTACAAAGTCAGGAAGTATATAAAATAAAAATCAGGATAAAATCAGGATTGTCATTTTGTGTTTAAAAAATTAATATTAATAAAAATAATTTTCATTAAAAACCAAAAAGCTTACATAACATATATTCATCTCTTTCAGTTTCATAAATGGTAAAGTTGTATGTTGATGTATTTTTTTGCGAAAACTTAACTTAACTAGCTGTTTGAGACCTGCGAGAGAGTGAGAGTGAAACTAAAAAAGTAAAGCGCGAAGTTTAAGATGTCCTCTATAGTTTTGGTAGAAGAGCGGGTCAGAATAGATTTTTTATTGAATGATTTTTGACAATTCCATTCCTGAGCAGCCTATTGAAAGCTTTGGCAGAACTCCCTAACTTCGATTAATTTATTTATTTCGAATAAAATTAATTTAGATTGATAAAATTTCGAATACCAGGAAAAATCAGGATTTTTTTATCAAAATCTGGAAAAAATTGGTGCTTGTCAGGATTTCAGGTGAAGTGCTAAAAAGTCTGGAAAATCCTGAAAAATCAGGAACATTGGCATCGCTGCTTCCAAGTACTTGGAAAGGATCCAGATGAAAAAGAGCGGTTGAAAATAGTTGTCAACGGAATCGAGAGTGCAGCACTACACCTTTTCAACACAATGGATGGTATGCCGTCAGGACCGGGATTTGAGGAACATTTCAAGCGAGCACAAGCGGATACAAGAGTATCAAGTGTTATTAGTGGATGCGGACCAATGGCAGGACGTGGAGGTACATTGGCTAGAGCTTCGGACAACTGATGATGGTCAAGCGTTTCGTCTGTAAATACTGCTGAGAACTGTTCCCTGAAGAGGTCGCTTATGAACGACAGAGAGGAAGCTTCTTTCTCGCCAAACTTCATGATTGTAGGTAGTCCTATCTCCTTTTATTGTTCGTCGATGTTAGACCAGAATTTTTGAGGGTTGAGTTTTAAATTTTGTTGAGTCTGCTGGAAATAGCTACGAAACAATTCCTTGTTGAGCTTTTTGTATCTGTTATTGCAAGCGATGTAATATGACCGCGTGGGAGTTGCGGTTCTTCGAGAATTGTTTAAGAGCAGATCTTTTAGCTGACTTCCGACCTCTAAGATTTCTATTTGACCAGGGAGGATACTTCGGAGTTTTGCAGACTATTTTTGGTGTGAAGTGATCTATGGCGAAGTGAACAATGAAAGTATAAACTTCGACCGTTGTTTCAATTGTTTGGTTTTGAAACATATCATCCCAGTTAATTGAAGATAAAAAGAGGCTCATTTTGGTGAAGTCCGTTTTCCTGAAGTTATAACGAATCACTTCAGAGGTAGAGATGAATTCATATGGAATGCATTCGTTAACAAACAAGTGAAGGGCTGGATGATGCTGACATGTTTTCACCAATGAAGATGGGACTTCGGCAACAGTAATATCACGGCTGAGATCTTGGGTAACAAAGCAGAGGTCAAGCATGCGACCGTTAGAGTTATAGACGGAGTTGAGTTGGATGAGTCCTGCCGTACTGTAATCATCCAAAAGCTGTTTCTGAACTGAGCTCATCGATGAGTGAGCAAGGTTGGGATAGAGCTATACCGATGGACCTTTAGTCCAGTTGACGGAGCGCATGTTGAAATCACCCATGATGAGTATCTTATCTGCTAGAGTCATACGAGAGGTAATCCATTCCAAAGATTTGCAATGTTGAGACGCCAATGTTGCATTGCTAACACGGTCAGGAGGCACGTAGATAACACAGATGAATAAGCTATAGCCTGACACAAATAGTTCTACCCAAACCTGTTCGACTGTACTACTGTTTGGAGGTTGCAATGAACGGCATTTATAATTCTATTGGACAGCCAGAAGCACACCACCACCGGTGCTTTTTGTACTGGAGAGGCTTGAGCCATCAGAGCGGAAAACAGTATATTCACTTCCAAATATTTGAGTGGAAAGTGTATTGCAGTTGAGCCAGGTCTCAGTAAATGCATAAACATCATATGCAGCTTCAAAGCAAGCAAGAGAGTAGTTCGAAATAGTAGTATTCATGCCACCTAAGTTTTGATAAAAGCATGCTAAGCCAATTACACTACGAAGAAGTTCGTTGATTGTTCAGAATGGGTGTCGAGGAATTCGTACGTGTTCGTTTCTGATTGCCAGTCGGCCTGTGGTTGTTGGACCTCCGGTCTAAAAAAGGAGTTATTAAAACTCCACTCGGCCAAAATCCACCCGAAAGCATAAGCTCTTCTACAGAGGAAGGTACATTAAGTTTGAAAGACAAAAATGTCAATGGTCTGGTACGGACTAGCTTATGGCAAGTTATTGAAGAGTGTTCACAATTGGCACGTTGGGCGATATAATTAATTATGTTTGTTTCTGTTTCGTGGGGTTTTAATCTAGCGAGGTAAAAGCAATTCCTACTCCTACTATTAATAGCTGCTGGTGGTGCGACTGCTAAACTAGGACCAGTGTTGTTTGTGCTTACCATGCTAGTTCCGAAACCTGATGTAGAAAACTTCGCTACGGGTATATCGATTGGACGTTGAATTGGTTGGCTGATACATGCAGGTAATGCGTATGGAATCGTCGTTGAAGAATTGCGATGAGTAGGCACGTTGGAGGTGTTGTAGTTATTGCAAATCTCAGGATACTGTAGTACGATTTGACCAGTGGGTTGGCTTGGAACTGGGCGTATTGGTTGTGCTAGTTTGTACGGACAATTTGGCATGATAGTTGCCGATGAGGTACTAATGGTGCTGATGTGGGCGCAAGAGGTGGAAGTTGTTTTTGATACTTTGGCGGTCGATGAATACTCTGGTGTGGTGAGCATGATGGAGGCATTGAGATTAGAAGAAGCAAAATGGCTTGAGGTTGTGATGGCTTTGTTGGTAGTGGTTGAGCTGGTTGTGGCGGCGGTGGTGGAGGAATCAGCCGTAACATTGGTGGCGATGAGGCTTGTAATGATGGATCCGTTTGAAGGGGTGGTACTGATGGAAGCACCGATGTAAGCAGTAGTTTGAATAGAGCTGATAGGTGCACCTACGGGTTGAACAGCGGCAGTTGTGATCAAGTGATCAGTAGATGCAAGAGTTTCATTCATACAGGCAACAGTAACGGGTTTACTACTGATAGGTGGCACAGGGATCCCCGTGGACGAATCGCCTGGAATAGAATAGACTGTAATACTTGGAATATCAAATGTATCAATTGAAACGTTAGCTCTCATTTTCTTGTCGAGTCTCGTTTTGCATCTGAGATGTTCGTCGTGTCCGCAATGAAGGAACCAAATATACTCGAAAACTCGAACTGCATATTGTTGATTGCGTCTTCAAAATTACTTGAATCTACAGCAGGTGTGGCTTGCGAAGGACGCGGTTCATGCATACAATTACTTGTGCGATGGTTTCTGTCGTTCAGAGCACGGCAAAGTGTGCGTGTGACATCGATTTGACTCCCTATTAAACGTAAAATCGATGATAGGCGAGCCAGAATCAGGTTCAGCGCAGGGTTGATTGAAGATTGGTCGAAATCAAACGGCGAATTCCGGCAAGCAGGGCAGAACCATTCAGCTCCAGGCACATCGCGTACAGCTTTAAAATGCGCTGCTGATAATCCCATGCATTTCAAATGGAAAGATTCTCTGCATTTTGCACATGAAATGTTACTGCTACGTGTTGACACGGTGATGCAGTGAGAAGCAGAACATTTCTTCGTCATTGTTTTCCACTCGAGTTGAATAGGCGAGGCAAGCGAAAATATATCGCTTTGTATGGCTCTCGTTTTGGGTTACAACAAAATAGCGTACAATGGTTGCTGCTTGGATAGGACGGCAAAAATATAATTTATATTTTTGTCACTACCGAGTTACTATTTCTTAAGTTAACACTGGGAAATGAAGGTTATTGAGATGTCATCGAAACACGAAGAAAATCTCCGGAAAATTTTGCGCGCCGTCATCCGACTGCGACCATGAGATGGATCGGAAGACCACTGGGAATCACCCATACAACTGTGTCTCGGGTGGTAAAATCGTTTAAGGAGTCCCAGACGACCGAGCGGCGGGCTGGAAGTGGAAGAAAATCGAAGACAACTGACCCTGTGAAGGCCCGGATGGTGTTGGATTATTTCAAGTGTAATCTTTTTTCGCGACGCGGCTCTGAAGGCAAAGTGTTCCGCCTGGTTCATTCAGCAAACCATGAAACGAGCAAGGCTTCGAGTATTCAAGGTCCGCAAGGCACTAAACCGGCGTTATCAACCACGGAGATGAGACATTATTTTGGCCGGACCTGACGTCATGCCATTACGCGCGATCGACGTTGGATTGGTACAGAGACAATAACGTTGTTTTGGTACCAAAAACCGCCAACCCCCAAATTCACTAGGGATTCGTCCGGTGGAAAGATGTTGGGCCATAATGAAGGCCTAAATGAAGGCATAAATTTCGAAAATCGTCCAAGGTGCTTAAGAACGAGCTGAAGTTGAAGAAAGAATGGATGAAGGTCCACCATTGCACAAAATGTAATGAGGGGTCTTGATGGAAAGGTTCGAGCTTTCAGCGATGAAAAGCAAATTGAATAAAGTTGTTATGCTGAAACATAATCCATATATATTAGTTCATTCTCTGAAAGTTTCAAGAAAATTCGGCATAAAATAATTTTTTGGCGAACACTTTTGTCTGGTGCATTTTTTTCGAGTACAGGCCTTAACATAAGTGGGGATGAAATTTCATGTATGATATCGGTGGGATCTATGTGTATCCTGACTTGGTCTGCATTGAATTGGAGAGATGTGTGTAGCATGGAGATCAAAGTGACTATAAAAGGGGAATCTATTTCAAAAGCTGTGGCTGGGAGGTAAGATCAATTCGATGATGAGGAATATCTTTTTTATGGCGACAGCTGAATCAACTAGATCAGAGTTGTCGGAGTTTTCACAAATTTAAGGTTCGCATCCTTTAATAAAATGAGATGAAATTCTTGATTTGGAGACAAGCGTCTCTTGTGGCAATTGGGTAATATTTCGAAACTACCAGTTGCAATCCAGGGAGTCTACCTAAGGGCCCTCCCTTAGCCCAGTTGGTGAAGGCGAAGCCACAGAGCAATACCACGCTGGAGATGATTGAGTTTGATTGCCGGCCATACCAAAGCAAACCATAAAAAACAAGTACTTGGCATCGAAAGTTCTCAATTAACAACTGTAGAAGTGCATTTTGAGTCCTAAGGGCATCTTCAGCGGTGGTCTATGTTTGGAACAACTTTATACTTGATTTGCATCACTAAAACTTGAATAGAACCAGCTAAAATAGACCAGCTTCGTGTTCCCAGCACCGGTGAAGTATTGACTGTTGTTTAACCCGCGAACACCTGTCATTCGGTCAATCATGTAAAATCAGAGATCAGAAGTTTTTTTTTCAGAGATCGCATATTTTTTGAGGAGGCGAATGAACCACGAATTGCACCAGTTGCTGGGAAAACCTCCCATCGTACACATCGCAAAAACCGGTCGACTACGATGGGCTGGGCATGTCGTAAGAATGTCCGGCGACAGCCCTGTGAAAATGGTTCTCGAAAACGAACCGACAGGTACAAGAAGAAGAGGCGCGCAACGAGCAAGGTGGATCGATCAAGTAGAAGGCGACCTGCGGACCCTCCGCAGACAGCTAACTTTTTGCCATTGACTGGTTTGACCAAATAACAAGTGTTCTTTGGTTATTTCGTACCAAAGAACACTTGTTTTTTTTTCCATTTGGCTGAAGTTAAGTGTGTGAATGCATGCATTTCATTTAAACGATGTTAGAAAATACTGCTTTGTATTTTAGCAGCGCAAAACAAGAGTCGAAACGGAGAGAATTACGTTCTTGAAGACGCAAGAAATGCAGAATTCAGAAAACGCCCCAGCAATTCAGGTATCTTCTTAGGATTTTTGATCCATTCTCAAAAGCTTAGGAAACATTTCAAGGATTTTCCCATCAGTTTAGAGAGCTTCCTAGAAGCTCAGGAATCTTCGCAGAAGCTCAAGAAACTTTTCAATAGTTCAGGGAACAACCCCGAAGCTCAGGGCTAAGTTTTAAGAAGAACTTAAACTTCTTACTAGTCGATAATTTTTTGTACCGAGCCAAACCGAGAATAAAAAAATCCACTACTTTTTTTTTATGTTTCATGAATTTTCATTTATTGGTTTAGTTTCAATTTCATGAAATTTTCATTTATTGGAGATTCTAGAAAGTTTTTGTTAGGTTTAACAACATCCTGAAAATGCTATTTATTATACAGAAATTCCACCAACCTGTTAAAAAATTTACAAATTGACCAACCTCCTAGGTGATTTTCAATTTTTTCGTAAATTATTAGAATATTTGTGATATAATCATATAATATCTTTCTTATCATAAAATATGTATCAACTGGAAGTCCAAATAACTTTTGGGAAGCTAAACTAGCTTCTCAAAGTTTTGGTTATTAACAAAAAGTAGTGTCTATCCAGGGATGCCATATTTACAGACATGTCTGTAAATTTGCAGACTATTCATTTTTATAGCAGAATTTTTTAGCGATGCATTTAGCAGACATTTTATTAATGTTGCAGACTTTTACAGAAATTTGAAATATTTTTAAAATTTCAAATAAAGGTATTCCATGAGTATAGTATTTAAACGCATTATAGTAGATACCGTAAGAAGCTTTGTTGAAATGTTTTAAAAACTCGTAGGTATCATTTAAAGTAGAAATCCTTGAAGAAACGTAAGCGGTGGGCCACTTGGAGACACAATGGGCCCAGAGATAAGTATTGTACAGGCCCTTTCCGAGAGTAACATGGAGTCCCTACTTATGGTAGTGTTCAATCCGACGCGTGTTCAAACCCATGCGAAAAGTTACTGTCAAAGCGTTGGAAATATTGGTCCTTTGCTATTAAGTCAACAACGAAAATCAAGGTTCACAACAATACAAATCATGTTTGAGAGACTTAGAGACTTCCTCGAAAAAAAATTCTCCTATGGTCAGGTAGAAACTTCTCAGAAGTATTGGGAGTAAGCAGTTGATGCAAGAAGAACTTAATCGATCGTCAATCGAGTTGCACGCGTTTTTTAATCGCTCCTAGCCGTGCGCGCTTTATTTTGTTTTTTTTGCACACGTTTTCATTCTCGTTTTTGTGCGCCGTTTACCTGTGCCTGGTTAGTAAAATGAGTTGTGCACCCAAGTAACATTGCCAAAACCATCCAGCTTTATTTAGTTTTACTAAAGTTTTATGAAAGCCACTAGAAATCAATTCGGTTTTATTCTGGCAGCAAGAGATGCCAATAGGTTTCAAATTTTAGTCAGGTTTATAAGAACCTAAAGGGCGATACGGTCAAAATTTGGTCAATATCAACTTGACGTATTTCTTTCAATTTTGCATTTAAAAAACCTGAACACCCCTCATTTTGAAGGTGTGTGTGTGTAGAATGTTGCTCCTATTTTGATTTTGGAATTCAATCTTCAGTAGTCAAAATGCCGTCCAAGCAAGAAGAGCAGCGTATCAAAATTTTGCTCGCGCATCGCGAA